>JAWLRI010000494.1:4330872-4342491 GCA_034781795.1 Crypturellus tataupa
GGGGTTTCCCCCCCCCCCCCCCCCCCGCTTCTTTCATTGATTCCTTTTTTTTTTTTTTTTTTTTTGTCAGAACAAATAATTTCCCTTTTCCCACCAGAAATTCAAGTCCTCTCCAACCCTTTTATACAGGAGTCTCTCACTCTCCTACTCTCTACTAGGAACAGGACATACAGATATTAAGCAATAACTGCTTAATGGAAAGAGGCATTTAATTTTGTCCAGACTATTTACAACTCTTTTTATTTTTATTGACTTCCTTAATTCAGCTGCCACCAAGCAGTAGAAACAAATTATTTTCTTTTTCAAGATGCATCATCCTTTCAGCTAATAGTTAAAGAACTCAAAAACAAAGATGCTCTATGAAAGGCATTCAACTGGAGCAGGGAGAGAGAATACTCAATATCACCTTTATTTCGCTTCAGAAAAATCAGGAAATAAATCAGCAATTCCATACTGACTCATGCATTTACAGATCCCACTTCATGCATTGTAATGAAGCCAAACCAGCATAAATGCCACTTTTTCCACTGCGCTTTTAGGACCTATTTGAACTCTAACAATTAAAAAAAAAAAAAAACAGTTGCCTGTGATTTGGTGGTGGTGCTTGACTATGGCTCACAAATACAAATAGGATTCTTCCTATAAAAATACAGTTAGGGTAAATGTCCCTTCAGAAATCACCAAGTGGAGGAGTTCTTTTCTTACAGAAAGCATCACGTTATCTTTATTGACTCTGGACAACAAAAATTCTTCATGCAGTAACTGTGATGGGTATCAGCTTTCACATGCTTCGGATGAAGAGGGCTGAATGGGCCCTGCTGGGGTTTTAACTTGTAATTCTAGGAAGTCTAATTAGTTCAGAATTTCTGCTTAGACATCTAAGCTGTGCCTTCTGGCTTTCCAATAAGAAACAAATGATGATGAACAGCATGGAACAATGATTTTTAGCATTGCTTTTTAGTGGCTGTTCACATGATTACTTTCACATTGTGAGAGCCTGTATCTTTGTGTAAGTCCTTTCCTTTTCTCTGCAGAGACAAATAACCTATGTCCATAATCGAAATGACTATTCCACCTCCCTCCCCCAATATTTTTATAATCTAGGCAGTTATTAACTCGTCAGTTCTGCTTACTTCTTCTGTGGACTACTGTGGCTTTCTGCCCAGTTTTCTTTGTCTGACCGTGTCAGCAGTAACTTGTAAATGTGGAACTCTCACTTCTGTTCCTCTGCTCTCCCCTCAGATTTGTTGTTTCCCCAAAGCCACATCCTTACAGCAAGGCTTTCCAGGTAGAGCCTTTCTGGGAATGGGAGTGCTTGCAGGGTGGTTAGTCACTTGGCCTTGGGCCACCTCTTGGGGAGCACTAACAGTGATGGGTCTGCAGGTTTTGTGCGGTTCTTGTGCTGCAGGAGGTGTGGGGCTGGCAGCCTTGCCACCGACACTGTCTGTTTGTTATCTTCCAAGCAGGAACATTTTGAACTGCAAGAGCAGCATGTGTTTCTTCATCCTGTGTCACAAAAGTTTCCTGACATTTAGTGTTTTGGGGCGGATCCCTTCCTTTTCTACAAAGAGTGCCAATTTTAGTGCTGATTTTGATGGGTAACAGCCCACTAAGCACTGGAGCAACACCAATAAATCCGTTTTCTGCAGGCTACCGAACAGTAATCATCTGGGTTCCCTTTTTAGCGACTGCATGCCAAGGCAACTCTGATCCCATTCTGCCGAGAGGCTCCATCCCACTACAGCTTTCCTGGGAGCTGGTCCATTTTACAAATCGAGAGTCCTGTTGACTTAGGGCGTCTGGCACTCACACTCTGCACAACAGAGACATTTGACCTATCAAATGCTTTTACCTTTTTTTTCTGCAAGATGGTTTTCTCTTCCTTTATTAAGCCTAACTAAGGATTACAGTAATAAGAATGGCAAAAGAGCTTTTTTCTTCCCCATTGCTAGAGAGGTGCCAATGCCTTAGGTCTTGTGAGTGAACTGATGCATTTAAACGGAAAAAGAAATGGCAGAAATACTCTTTTTAAGACTTCACCGGAAATAGGGAGTAGAATCTCACTCCCAGTATTGTTCCAGGATCCATCCATCCCAGGATCCTTGAATAAGCAGCATTAGGGGAACCCAGAGGCTGCAAGGTGGGGTGTGTGAGGTGGGCACAAGGCTGTTTTTGGTGGGGCTAGGCTGGAGTTCAAGCTGAAAAATGTGGGGTTTTTCCATCTTACCTTGAACTCCACACCCTAGCCAAACTCTGCTTAGGTCTGTGAATGCAGGACTATGAGAACTGTTCCCCTTTCATTTTGTCCCTTTTCACAAAGGTGATAGTAACAATGGATCCTTTCTATTTACCACTCACAGTCAGACAAAACCCAGCCCTTCCTTCTACAAAGCAGTTTGCACCCGATCAGAGTTAAAAAACAGTCTGATTTTACAGCAGAGATAAAAGACTGCATTGAGGCTGTCTACTTAGAAAAGGCTAAATCAGGTGTGAGCCCTACTTCTGTCTGCTGATTCTGGGAGCTGCAAACCAGCTCTCTGAATTGCTCATCACATTTTTGAACTGAGGTTCAACCGGCAACAACGGTAGACCAGGGATGGCAGTTTGACTTTAGTCCCTTTTGTGCTGCATGGTGCCTGGCAGGCTCCTACAGATACACCTCTCATCCCCTCTCACTAATCAAACTTCTGTTGCTGTCAGAGTGCCTACATGAGTATGGATTAGGACCCAGATCAGGAGAGCCCTTGTACTGCATCAGACAAGAGTGGTTGAAGCTATCTGCTGCAGGGGATAAGGTAAAGAATACATAAGACATAGTGTCATATGGATTCCTTTTCTTTCAAGATGGGCTTAAGGAAGGTACAACCAGGTGACTTTACCCTCTGGGTGAAAAGCAAAGCTGATATTTTAGGCACTGAATGGCTGGTCCTTAGTTGTTTTAAAAAGAGTAACAGAAAAAGACATCTTTTCTTTGCAATCAGTTCTCTTTATAACTGACCTAAATTGGATACCAATCTGCAAAGAAGAGCTTTGTCACCAGCTTTACTGGTTTCAGGGGACTGTTCTCACAGGTAAAGTTATGCTGGAGGTAAAGTTATGCTCACAGAAATGCTGGAAGAATCAGACCCTAAATGTAAATCATGAGTTACAACACACAGTTTTGCTCTATTTATAAAAAATAATTTCATTATAAATAGTTTTCATTTAAATGTATTGCTAACATTACATTACTTATTTATAATTAATTAAATCACAGCAGATTTATATGTTATTATCATTTCCATATATTATAAATTATTCAGAAGAAATCCTGTTACTGGTTACATACAAACAAGATGAAGCGGCAATCTGCTCTGAGCAGGGAAAAGTTGCTCCATCCAGGGCTTTTTCACAAGAATATGCTTTAAAAAAATGAGAAAGAAGAGGTGCAGGTGAATGATCATCGAATGAGAGAATATGCTGACTCATGCCATTACTCTTGATGCTCACCTCGCTCAGCTCAGAGGTATTTCATCACCCAGCTGCTTTTCAGACTAAACAGAAAGAAGAGCAGAGCTTTGTGAGTGAAGGATTTAACACTGTTACTGATTCATTGGTATATCTTTTCCACACAATACTCAATTGTGCCTTGAAGTAATATGAAGGGTTTTTTTTTTTCTTTTCTCCTGTTCTCGATGCAAGCTGGATTGTCCCTTCACAAAAATGAGCAAGAAATGATTCTGGAGAATTCATATTTAAACTAAGTTTCAAAATATACATTTAAGGAGCCATAATGATTTGTTGAAAGGGAATTTACCTGCAAAATACAACCCTCTTTCACAAAAAATATGTGACAAATTTGTGTTTCCAAGGAGAATTTCAAATATATTTTAATATACTGCTCACTGGGACTGGCATCTCACTGATTTATGAAAAATAGGAAGGGATGGAAGAGTTTCTCGAAGTCATTTGTTATTGTTGCTGTATTCTTAGTAGCATCCTAACGGGAAGGAGATTTGTTAGCCCTAGAATGCCAGACCCATCTGGACGGTGGTGGGAGATGACTCAGGGTGAGCTCCATTGCTCAGAGAGCCACTGTGGCAAATGTGCATCTGTGTCAGACAACAGGAAGGTGCCAGAAAGGGTGTCAGCAGGAAAATAAAAGAATAAACCTAACACCTGGGCTGAGGCAGTGAGCTCTACTGCAATCACACATTATGCTCCCCGCATGATTTTCTTGCTGCTAGGATGTGTGTATTGCACACGTGCATTTGCACCTCTGCAAATACCAGTGTATTGCCAGAGTCAGTAAATCCCTTGGGAATAAGATTGGCCACCTAAATGTGGCTGACTGGAATTTGGCTCTGTTGAATGAAGAAACCTTGTGCCTGGTTTTCTTTTTCTCCTGATTTCTTTTCATAAGCCTTTCTGCATTGGCACTACTACACTGCTTTCAATTGATTTAAATCTTGGCTATTGTATAAACACAACACAGGCTTTTAAATGTTGCTCTTTAAGCACGTTGTCAAAAGCCTAGTGCTCTGCTGCATTGGGGTGATGCACCACCTGCAGCGGGGCTGTGCAGGGGCCCTGATGTTGGGGCAAGCAGAGGAAAGCCCTCATCCATGGCGGCAGCCTGGGGAAGCATCCGATGGCTGCACCCCCGCACCCCGAGCTGGGGGAGAGCATCTCCCTGGGCACCGGGCAGGGCGGGAACTGCAAGGGGAAGGCGCGCTGTAAATAGGGATGGCGGGAGGTTCCGCCTCACCAGCGACAAAAGGGTCTCACCAGGGGAGTGAAGGCTTGGCAACAGCCCTGACGTCAGAGATGCCGTGGCCTCTTGCCTCTAGGAAGTGCCAAGCCGGCCTGCACTCTCTCTGCTCGCTCTGGCTTGCATTTGATGGAGGAAAAGAAAATGGAGGTGATACAAACAGAGAAAAAATGTACAAAATGGATCCTCTCTTGCAATGCGTTTTGTAGAAAACGGTTATGTTGCCTCTGCAGTTGGCTCAGCCATAGAATATGTGCAGTTATGTGCAACATATCTGGCGTGCAGATGTTTGACTTTCACTTGGCTAGCCACCCAACAGCGGGTAGATTTCTTATATACTTTTTAATAGAGCTATCCTCATTTATTGCCAACAGAGGGAGGCTTGTTGGATTTAATCCTCTGCAGCAGTCTGTCGGATGCTGGAGACATATCCTCTCCCGCTGTCCCCGTGCTAACACTGAGCCAAAATCAGGTTTGCTCCCCTTCCCTGGGGCATAACTGCAATTTCTGCTGACCCTGCGCCTCCCTGGGCATCAGCTGCTCCCTCTATAGCTCCTACTAAATTAACAGCAACTTGCTGTGGTCAATTCTGGTCCTAATTCTGCTGGTGTAAACCTGAGGCAGTGGTGCTGTTGGTTGCAATGGTGGAGATTTGCTGTAGATTTACAGCAGCATAACAGAGACGAGGCTCTGGCTTCTGTGAATTTGCAAGAGCTTTATTCAGTTGTGCAGAAGGAAGCAGGGGGCCCCCTTATGAAAGAGCATGATTGGTTTTCTCGGTTTGGCAGACGGCACTGAAACTATGTTGTTCTTTTTCTGGAGAGTTCCCCAGCGATGCTGGATAGAGTGGCACAAGGGAAGTAGCTGCAACATGATGCCTCTCAAACAGAGTGGAGCGGGGGAGAGTAAAGCTTACAGTAGCAGCTGTGGCCATTAACTCTCTAATCTCCCCTTTTTCATTATGTCTGAGTCTCAGCTGAGCTTTGCACTACACCAGTCGCCTGTGGCAGTTTCCTGAAGAGATGAGACTCCAAGTGAGATTATTAAAAAAAAAAAAAAAAAGGAATTATTTGTTTGAAAACTAATGGCTCTGACAAGAAGATTTGTGTGTGTGTGTGTGTGTGTGTGTGTGTGTGTGTGTGTGTGTGTGTAGGGGATGTCACTGCTTGACGTTATGCGGTGTGGCTAGTAGCACCAGAGACTCACTGCAAAACGCAAGGCTCCTGTGTACTCAGCATGCGCTGCCAGCACAGCGTCCGCTTGCTGTCACACTTGCTGAATTGGTGCAACTCCATCCAACCTACCCTGGGGAAAGGTTGCTCTGCCTCTCACTTTCTGGTACGGCCGCTACCTGACGCAAGCTGGGCATTTTTTACTTTGCTGGTGTCATGAAAAGGGCAAAGGGCCTAGCTATATGTGGAAAAGCAACCACAGTAAAAGACACGAGAACCTAAGGCTTTCCAAGGCTGGTGAAGGTGTCAGTGCTGAGGGACTGCCCCAGTTGGGCGAGGAAGAGCTTGGAGAGCTTGTTTCAGGGGCATTTATTCAGCGCGGAGCGGAGCCGGTGCCCTGCGCGAGGCCGCTGCGTGCGGGCGCGCTCAGCCGTGCCTGAGGAGACTGTCGAGCTGCGTGTGGGAGAGCGCAGCTCACGAGCCGTCCTCAGCGGCTGTGGGCAGCACGACGGCAGCAGAGGGGATCTGCCCACCCCCCGCACGGTGTTAACACCGCTGTTCATGCAGCCAGCAGCAAGGAGGAAAACCCTGTGTGTGTGCATGTGTGTGTGCACGGGCGGCGTGCCGGCGCAAGGGGAGCCACGGGAACGTCAGACTGAAGGGGAGAGAGACCGTCTCTGTGAGCAGCCGCGTGGCGTTGCGGTGGCTCCAGCTCGCTGTGACACCTCCCTTGCTTTTGTCTCCTGCTCCCATTTTTTAGTGAGGAAGCACTCTCTGTACAGAATAGGGACTCGCCAAGCCCCTCATCCGCTGGAGCGC
Source organism: Crypturellus tataupa (assembly GCA_034781795.1). NCBI lineage: Eukaryota > Metazoa > Chordata > Aves > Tinamiformes > Tinamidae > Crypturellus > Crypturellus tataupa. The sequence goes on from JAWLRI010000494.1 coordinate 4,337,614, forward strand.
AAAAGGACTCAGCAGCAGAACAGGATTTCCCTGTCTTTTTTGTCACCCTTTTTCTCTGTGAATTCACATTTAATAACTTCTGCCTTTTAGAAAGGATGGAAAAAAAATGGGCCTACAGGTCAGTAAGCCAGCTGCGTCCATAGATGACATTGGTCAGAGCCAGGAATGGAAGCAGTCTCTTCCCCAAGCCCCAGGGAGTCCTGGCTCCCCTCTGGGCACAGCATTGCAGGCAGGAGTAAGCAAACAAGAAGAAATTGCCCTGACTTAGCAAGAGGTCATGCAGAAAGATCCATGCTGGCAGACGAGACAGTGTGCTAAAGATAACTGTTTGACAAACTATATTTACTCTCTCTTTCTGGGAGGACTTACAAGGGATTTGAAGCATTGTGCTAATATAAGCCATGCACTGCCTGTGGTGGAGGAAGTGACTACTCTAGGCTTCTTAGCATTTGTTCCTTTACAAGCCAGGAGAGGGGACACCGCTGAAAATAGTCTTGTCTCCCAACTGTATTCTTAGTAATGCTAATCATTGTGCTTGCTCTTCCCTACCTGCAACAACTGTGCAGAGCTGCCCCGAGATCAAATACAGCTGTTTCCCCTCCCCAGTTTTCTCATCAAGAGGTAGCACTTGTTGTCCCTGCTTATGTTCCTCTTCTAAGCTTCAGGAGATTTGACCCATTTCAGTAGATTTCACAGCCAAAGGAAACCAAATTGCCTAGGTTTTTTGGGGGAAACTTCAAAGCTGAAGCTAGCTGTCTGCTTCCAAGAGCTCACAACGTGAACGGAGACAGCGAGTGGGCAGCAATGAACAAAGGGACAGGAGGACGAAGGACAGAATTCTTCTCAACTGTCATGATTTTCAACTGATAGTTATAAGCTTTCCACAGTAAAGGAAAAGAGGCACTTGAGATTTTGAGTATGCAGTAACCATGAGAAATACAGAAGTACAAAAACAGCTCTAGGCAGCTAGGAAGAACAATACTGAACAAACAAATTAGCCATCTGTACCATCCAACTAACTCCTAAAAGTAAACATAAACATAGACCCAAACTGAAAAGGGCTGTAATAGAAATAAATCAGTCAGTTAGCTCTTCCAGCCCTCCGAGGCAGCAGGGGGTGAGGGGCAAGAACCAGAGGAGCAAACTTCCCTTGGACTCTGTTGAGATTGGCTCTCTGAGCTTTTGAAATGTCTTTCTGCAGGCTCTGGAGCGAGGATCAGCCGACCAGAGCACTTCTGCTGCAAGTGTCAGTGGGAGTGACAGCATGGAAAATGCTGACCCCAGAGGGGATGTCCAGTGTTCACATTTCATGACTTCCTTTCCCAAGACCTAGTCAGTGAGGGTCTTGTGATCATTTGTTTCTCCTCTTTGGGCCCGGCAGGGTGGGGGGAAGGTTCTCTCTAATGTCTCTCTGCCCATGGGGATTAGTAGTGCACCAAGCCCTTCTTTCCTCAGTTCCAATCTACCTCTGGCTGACTTGCCCGTTCCACAGCCATCATAGGCCTCATAACCCTCTCCTTGTTGCCTTTCTTACTGAAGCCTCCTTACATGCCAGATATCCACCAAAATTCGCCTTTAAAAAGCAGTCCTCCTGAGATTAAGTAACAACAGCTGGGATAGGGTAGCAGAGCAGCCTTTTGAGGAGCTTCATTAAGCCTTGCACTGAGATGGGTGTCTTGTTCCAGAGAAGAGCAAGTGAAAACGTCCATGTGGGAATGGTAACAAACTGCCACTGTATCTAGGGAACTTAAATCCTACGCAGTGTGTGGAGACCTGGAGCCAGGCAGTGCCCCTGAAGAGGATCTCCATTGTGTATTTAACAAAAGAAGCAATATCCTCTGTGTTGCAAACATACGGCATGTTTCCCAGAGATGCTGTAAAAGTTAGCGTGCAGTACTGGATCCAGCCGAGAAAGGACAGTGATGGGACAGGTCTCCATGGACGCCTCAGCTGAGCTCAGGGCTGAGCTCTAGCTGGTCGCTGACTTCCAGACCAGAGTCAACTTCTGAGTTGTGCGCTGCTGTCCCTGGCCTCCTGCATCTGGTGCAAGTGCTCCATATGGACTGGCTGCATGTGAACTGCTCCACAGGGTACCGTCACCAGAGGGTACTCAGGACATGTTTGAAAAATAAAAGTACCATCTCACTGCTGTTCAAATCTGTAGTCAAGAACAAGGTTGTTGTTGTAAAAATCTGTACCATCTACACTTTATTGCATTGTTTGGAGGAGGGAAAAAGTAGGTGAAACTTGATTTAGGGGCAAAGATTAGGAGAGTAATGCAGAGAGGAGGAGCAAACAAATGTCCGTGAAGGGTGGCATACTAAGCATGAAATCTGTCACTGTCAGAGAAAGAGCAGAAACAGCATCTGTCTCATAGCACATACCAATAGGGTAGGAACTCTTTCTGGGCTTGTGACCTTGAGTTTAGCTTCAAATCATTGCCAGAAATAGATTTTGGCTCCAATTTCAACTCTAAGTAAAGCACCTTCTCCTGTCATGATTTCAAAGCTGAGGTATTTAAGTTTCCAGAAACAAACAGAGCTTGCAAGAGGCAGCCTTGTGGCCTTGGCACTGTTGCAGAGAGCTGCGCAGTACCAGCACAGAAAACAGCAAGGCTCTGCACTTCATGAATGGCACAGGGACGAGGGGCTTGATTGACTTCACCCTGCTATGCCTTGTCAGTTATTCAGTGTCTCCTGTACACTGTCCAGCACTAGATGAGAATGAGGTGGTATCTTTTCTTTTAATCAGTAAGAAACAACTACATTTTTTGGTTTGTGTCTTCCAAAGAGCTGTATTTTTAACGGTATAATGCATTTGTTTTCCTAAGATCTTGCAGTTGGTTTCCATACCAGAGCACTATTTCTTTCCAAACCTCCTGAAGTCCCCAGCCAAAAGGAAGCATAAGTTCTGACCTGAGGAAAACAGCCTGCTGTTCAAGTTAGCAGAGATGCAATATGGGACCCAGGGGCCAAACCATCATCTATTTTGCATGGCAACTGTTACTCTCAAATCAAATTAATCAAGCTTCCCATTTTGACACCCCGTCCCCAGTCTATTTTACAAAGGTGGCTAAGAAATATGGAACACTCTGCCCTTAATGGGAAGAGGCAGCGTAGTGAATGGAGCACGGCATTGGGAATTGGGAGGCACAAATTCTGTTCCAGATGTTGCTTGGCTGTGCCACTGATGTGCTGTGTTTGCCTTGGTGCTGCAGTGGGCCTCCTTGTGCTCCTAATCCTCTCCAGGACTGTACACTGCTTATGCACTGTTTTCTGTGATCTTCGTGCTTAAATGAAAAAAAAGCACAGAGTATGCTGACAAAGGAGAAGGCCAGACTCACTCCACACCTTTGATATGTATTTCAACAATATGTAGATACGGACTCCCGACTCTCCCACCTAAACTGAGATCTGGGTGCATCTCTTCAGATTGAGTGGTCCACTACAGGTTGGAACAAAATGGTCATTGCTGTGCACATCCTGTGCTGTTTCAGCAACCTCCACAGGTAGAGACAGTGTGGGTGCATGTCTGTGAGGGAGAGATGACTGGAAATAAGAAAAGTGTATGGGATCATATCCAGTCTGAACACTCCTCAGCCATCTCTGGCAGAAAATAGTTTGCTAAACATCATCCAAAACAAGAGGTTCTGGCTCATTGCAATGCCATGTCTGATCTGCCTCTGAAGTGCACAGCACTGAAATGAAAATCAGGACAAGCTCTTGAGAACAAACGCTTGCTGCGAGAGGGAGGCAGTCACTTTTACTTCTAGTACTTAAATCTCTGTAACTTCAGTAACATTTCCTCTGCTTATATGAAATGTCACTTCAGCAGTCACAGAAGAGAACACAAGCCTTTTGTTACTGACTGTGTACTGTCTGCTTGCCTTGCTAAGTGAACTTGTAAGGGATATTACCCTTAACAGAAGTAGGAAGTCTGTCTGGCAGCATTTCAGAAATGGAGGAATAGGCTTAAAGCGGAGAAGTGTTTACCATGACTATTAAGCTTGCACAAGTCTAGCACCATTAGTAGTCTTCATGCAGGAATAGCATGAGCAAATGTTAGGACCATACTGCTGCATCACAGACCAGTCATCAAAGGTGGTTGCCTTGCTAGTCAGTCCTATCAGTGGAAACTGGAAAGGAAGCTATTATGATAAAAGCAAAGGTTTTATGTTCACTTTGTGTGACTGTAAAAGAATACAAGGTGTACCGCAGAAGTGCACTGTGTCTCGCATAAGAAACTGGAAATAAGCCCTGTTTCATCAAAGCCCTTAAGAGGAAGTCAGGCAAGTAAAGCTGTGTGGTATTGTCCCAAGGAAACCGGGACCTGTAATTTTCCACCGGTGGAAGTCATAGTGGAGGCAGGATGTTGTCATTTGTAGCTCCTTGTCTTCTATTGTTGTTAGTACGTTTAGCCAATTCTGGAATCCAATTTTCTTCCTGCAGGCAAAGCGTTAGCATGCCAGTAAAATTCTACATAACTAGAATGGGATAGTAGACGCCCTATGCACACATCCTGTGTCTGGTATGAAATACAGTGACATTTTAAATCTGTAAGGGAGTTGTCAAAGATGTTTTTTCCATCGAATGCCAAGATAGTTGTACCAAAAGGTAAATAAAGCCTTGAGAGGTATCTGTTTTGGGATGAACATCCTACATATGCACACTAATGACTGTGGCATTTCCAATCCATCCAAAACCGTTCCATGCTATCTCCTGATTCGTAGCAGGTTGGCTGAAAGCTGTGGGGAGGTACGCTGGAAGGGGCTTTGCTTCTCTTTCTTTTCCTTTCTTTCTTCCTTTTCCTTTCTTTCTTTCTTTCTTTCTTTCTTTCTTTCTTTCTTTCTTTCTTTCTTTCTTTCTTTCTTTCTTTCTT
>JAWLRI010000494.1:4342591-4375323 GCA_034781795.1 Crypturellus tataupa
TCTTTCTTTCTTTCTTTCTTTCTTTCTTTCTTTCTTTCTTTCTTTCTTTCTTTCTTTCTTTCTTTCTTTCTTTCACCACAGCTCTACAGTATGGAAGAAAACACTCAAAAACACCAGAGAAACTGCAGCAGAAAACACAGTTCTGCTGCCTGTGTCTTAGGTACCTGAGTCTTTCATATGGGCCTGCTGAGAAATTAAAATCCACAACAACAACAACAAAAAAAAAAGTGCTTACTCTTCTATCAGTGATCACCTTCCAGAACCACAGGGAGCAATTCTGCACTGGGCAATTATAAAACATACAGGGTTAGTTTTATTACAACACCCAACAGACACGAAAGACACCATACAGACCAGCGGGAGCAATTACCAGCACTTAACGCTTTCCCCAGCTCTTGCTCCATCATGGTCTGGAAGTTTGGGTGGACGATACCTGTGCTGTGATGGTTTCAAAAGCTTGCAGCGCCTTGGTAGTCCTGCACGCACACTCAGCCAGGAGAGGTTAGGTGAATTAACTCACTTCCTCCTGCTCCCTCTTCCCCTTCCTACCAGGCTGCCTGTCACCCACCTCCTGCTTAGTGAAGTTTCACTGCTCCTAAACGCCCCTGCAGAAGGTCTCTCTGCCTCACAGCAGCAAGGTTGCAGGGCTGACTCCATGCAGTACTGGCAGCAAGTCCTGGCCCAGCTTCCCTAGGCAGCACGGAGAAAATGGACTTTGAGACGGGCTCGGGGAGCAGGAGCAGCCATGTGCCGTGGTTGCTAGAGGGTTTGTCGTGAGGAGATCAGAGCAGCAGAGCGGTCGTGAGGCTGCCCGTGGTGCAGCCGACGTGGAGGCAGAGCCACAAGGGCACCAAAAACTCTTTGTTTTACGGACCCTCACAAAGCTGCTGAAAATTAAACTATTCTTCACATATAATGAACTGTGCATGTCCTGCACCTCAATAAAAGCATCAAAAGCAATACTCACAACTAATGCAGGCCATAAATACTCGCTCGTAACCATAATATTTTTCACATGACCACTACAACTAAAATATAAATGGAGTTTTCATTTTAAACATTTAATATTAATCAAACGGTTATGAAAATATGTAACAGACAATGGGCAACATGCTGCCTAAATAATAAAAACAAAATGGGTGATGAATTTCTGTGAAAATTTAATCTGCAAAAATAAAGAGCACAATGTTAATAAGGCATAATTATATCATCAAATATTTACTGTTATTGGTCTGAAATCCCATTTTATTTTTTATTTTAAGCTATAACACAGTAGGTACATGAAGAAGCAGGCAGACCCATATCCTAAACTCCCTCTGTGCCCCTGGGTCTGAGGCGGCAGACGCACAACCTGCATTTTGTCCTTTTCTTTCCCCTTTCTGCCCGGTCTGGAAGCTTCTGGTAGGTGAGTGGTCACCAGTCTCCAAAGGCGGCCATAACCTGCTCCATGTGTCAGGGCAAAGCGCCGGGGGGGAGTTGTCAGTTTTCTGGGTTGTTTGGGGGTTCTTGTTTTTTTTTTTTTTTTTTAGGTTTATTTGGCAAACTTCCCTGATTATGCATCTGGCAGTCTAATTTACACCTCTGAGGATTGGGCTGATTAGAGAATCAGCGAGAATGATTAATTTTACTCAGAGAAGGCGAAGCTGTGAGCATGCTGCAACCGAAGGCTGCAAGGCTCCTGGGCTGGTGCTTCCTCTAATGGTTCATCTGGGGCCCTGGCATGGTGAATCTGTCCCTGCCTCTCTGGGAGACCACAAAACCTGCACAAGTCCTGCCCTAGGCGGTCCTGCCTTTATGTGTGTATTGCCCTTTTAGAAATATCTGAAATCCAAAAGGCCTTCTTCCCCCAGAAGTGTGGGGGAAAGACCCCTTCCTTGGGCAAGGTGACACTTCAGCTCCAGACCGAGGCATGAATGCATTGGGCATCAGGCTCTATGCACGCTGATGGCACCAGTTGAGCTGTCGTGCCTGCAGTAATGAGCTTTTGCCCTTGTCTATGGTGTCTGGGGTAAACGTGCTGCCTCCTGTGGCTCCCAGGCCAGGAGACTCAGGGCCTGATACCAGGGGGTGGTCAGAAGGATGGAAGAGACAGCAACAAGCACACAGGAGGAGCTGGACTGTGCTGCTGTTATTTCTGTCATTACTGAAAGGGATAATGGAATAGAGAGTGCTCTTATAAAATCTGTGCGTAATGCCACTTGGAGGGGCACGCTCTGCAAGCACTTTGGAGGGCTGGTGTTCAAAGCAGCCTTAACAAATGGGAGAAATGGTCAGAGATCAATAGAATGAAATGCAATACAGGGGAGTGCAAAGTACACACTTAGGAAGGAGAAATCAAACGCATAAACAGAACACGGAGAAGGTCCAGGCTGACAGTGATGGAGCAGGAAAAGATTTGGGTGAGCAGATCACATGCTGAATATGAATCAGCAGTGTGCCACTGTTTTAGAGAGGGGAAGGAGGAGGCCAAGCAGGCATGTCAGATGTGGGGCCTGGGAAGTCAGCATTCCCTATTTCTCAGGACTGAGACAAATGGAAGACTGTGTCCAGCTGTGGGCATCACAGTCCAGAGACAATGTAGACAAATGAGAGCCAGCTGAGGGGAACGCGGGGTAATGATCGTAGTCTAGAAGGCACAGCTTACCAGGGAAGGTTAAAAGAACTGGTTTGTCTGGTCTGGAAATGAGGAGGATAAGGAAAGGCATGGCAAGATGTCAAATATGTAAAGATTGCCATGAGACCAACTAGTCATCAGGTAGAGAAGAAGGTGAAGTGTTTTTCAATGAGAGCAATCAACGTAAGATCTTAAGAAAAAAACATGTTCCTACTAGCAGGAGCCCTATCCAAGGGCTGTCCCTGTTGCTGAAGATATTTAAGAAAGGTTAAACAAGTATCAGAAAAGACAGGGAGAGTGGAAAGGGGAGAGGAAGAAGGGTTGGATGATCTCTGCAGGTCCTTCTGGCAATACGTGTCTGTGACACAGTGATTTAGAGTGGGGCAGTGTCCAAAATATGTCTGGTAGATTCCCAACATGAAAGCAACTCCTTGTCCCAAGGCATTTGTTGTCCTAAAATGGTCTTTGATTTTTGCAGAGAAGTTGTGTTTCTTCTAAAGAGTGATATTTAGCACATGGACAGCACCTGTATACCGAAAGTCATAACCAGTTGTTAAATATTTTAAATTATTATCTGCAACCATACTTCAAGTCTGGCTAAGTTTTGCATTCATTCAGATCAAAGTTTCTTTACTGGCATGATTACAATGCCTGCACTGCCAAAGCTAACATATAATACAAATTAAATGATAAATTGCATGAAACATTGTTTCATCCATATCCAACACTAATATTGTAAGATGTAGAAACCTAACCTCCTTCCTCAAAAATAAAATGAGAAGAGCCAAAAAAGAGCAGTGAGAAGAAAAGGGAACAGTTATTCAACATTGTTCTGGGCATTATCCTAACTAGGAAAAGCAGTTGATGTTAAGCTGAATATAGTCAACATGCAATAGATCGATTTAGCTGATCAAATCATAATAAAGGTTGCTGTCTCCATCGTGGCCTAGCTGAGTCAGGAGATTTAGATACAACATAGGCAGAGATGTCAGACCTAAAAGACTGCGTTTACACTGGGAAAAAAATATGTTCTTATGTTTTCTCAGCTCAGCTAAACTCACTCAACCTTTTCTGGTCCTGCCCCACAGAATTGGTCTGTGGGACTCCTGGTAGCCTAAGTGATACTATGTGGGGTAGCATTCATCTACACTCCCCTGATGGTGGATCGGAAGTAGCACACATATATCCACATGCTTTACTATTTATTATATACTTAAGGAGTCATATCTTTTGTGAAGAGGGAGAACTCAGTGAGAGCAGTTTCACATTATGATAGCACAGGGCGGGAAAAATCAGGTTTTGCTACCTGTTGTCTTTTGTTTTAAGCAGTCTTTGTCTACAGTTGGATGGTAACTTTCCGGCCTGTTTGTATTTCTGCTCATCCACCCGTCCGCCACCAGGCTCTGCGCTATTTCTTGCGCTGTTTCCCCACTTGGTTTGTGCTTCTGTCAGGCCGCGCGTGAGTGCCTTGTACAGCACAGCTGGCCAGGCCATGCGCGAGGACCTACAGCCCTGACACGTCCTCCTGCCTATGCTCCGGGCCCACCCTTGGGTGGGCTGCACACGCGGGAGGGCGGATGAAAGGGGCAAAGTGAGAAAGGGTATTTTTAGCTCACCTAGGAGGAGCGCTGCAAAATGACGTCAGCGTAGCTCACGGTGCGGCAGGGCTGCGTGACACTGCGCGCGCCCATGTCTGCGCCGCTGGCGTCAGGCTGCGGCACGGCTCTGGTTACTCGACTCCTGCTCATGCCTGCTGACACAGGGCTTAGTCCTAAGTGTGAAAACAAATGGCTGAGGACCCACGTGTTTTACTTTGCACAGGGCAAAAGCTAGGGCAAGCCCTGTCACTCACTCAGAGATATTTTGGCAGTGTCCACGGATATCTGCACGGCTTGGGAATTTCAGTCCCTGCCCATCTCCAATGACAGGCTCCAGTGGCCCTGACAGCTCCCGTATACTCTCTAGCCGAGCATGGCATTTACTGATCATTATTCTAGTGCAGTGAGCAGGCTCCGAGTTTTGCAGTCACAAGAAACACATTCCTCTGGGTTTACCCTTCTAACTTTACTGCTGGTGGTGTGACCAGAATAATGATTCGACTCCCTCAAGCGCAGCAGGCTCCAGGCACCCGCATTCTGATGCAAGGCAGACAAGTCGCTGCCTGTTTCACCTCTAAAGTTTGGAGGTTTTCTTTTCTATTTTTCAGTCAGGAACAGCGTCTGAAAGACACAGACCCGTCAGGTTTGTGTACATGTTTGGAGGTGAATTGCTAGGGCTAACATTTGGGAATGGGCACACGTGCATGCTGCTGCATCTATATATGTGTGTGTGTATACATATGTGTGTATATATATAGATGTATACACACTCACAATAACACACATATATTTAGGGGGATGTGCTTAGCTAGTTAATCATCTGATTCATTTCAGACACGCTCATCACTCTCCCACGCTCCCTCTAAAGGACCTCCTGATTCAGGGAAGCTAATGCAAACCCATCAGAACTGTTTCAATTTTGTTGTTGTTGTTTATTTTGTTTGTTTGGGGATTTTCTTTCTTTTTTTTTTTTTTTGGAATCGAGGCTATATTCAGGAGATGCCTATGGTATCACTGCGTGTTGAACTCTAAATGGAGTCTAGCCCTAACCAGCAAGCTAAATTCAGCTAATGAAATGTACACTTGGTATTTGTGAAATTGAAGAGGCTTTCATATGTGAAATGGATGGCAGGATTTTTGGCAGTGCTGAGGATTTATGACTACCTCCACATTTGCTTGGAGCACGTTAGCATGCAGAACCCTGGAAAATTAGGTCATGTTTCTCTGGTGCAAAAGGCTTGTTGATGTGTGGGATATCAAATGTGTAAAATTATTTGCACTTTGCTTCTTAATAACAATGAAAGGATGAGTCATAATTACTTTCTGGGAATATTAAAATCCTAGACATAATGTTTCTTGCATCCTACAGTGAATCCATGCAGCATAGTGCTGTATTAAATGTTCTTCTTTATTACAGAATAGTGATGTCTAATAACTTCCGAGCTCAAGTTTTACCGCAGTATTTATAATTCACAAACACAATAACATTTCTCCATTTAACAGCCTGGGGCAGACGCCACAATGTGTTGTATAGCACCAGTGCAAATAATGAGATAGGATGATGTCACTTTGTAGCATTCCTCCTAAGTGATCTAAAAATATTCTCTCTCACTTTTCCACCTTTCATTATAGCCTTCTCCCTTCTGCCTGACGCTTTTGCAGCAGTTTCCATAGTAACAACTTCTATTGTATCCAAGACTGCGAAGAAAAGAATTCATGCAGATGTTGTCATTGATCCAACACCTTGCGGCAGCTTTTATGATGCATTGTCTTCCTATTTCCTGCTCTAATTTCTCCATTCTTCACCAGTAAAATGGGTTCAGACTCTTCCTCCTACTTAGTGCCTTTGATCTGAAGGAAAAGAAGGGAAAAAAGAAGTATTTTATTATGAATCCTAGTCTTACTTTGGATGTTTCCTGAGACCTAATATATTTTAGTGTAGAGCCAGCTACAGGTTTGCTTGTCTGGTTATAATGTGTGCCTTAACTAAAAATGCTAGAGGAGTCAAGAATGCTTAGCAGTGGGAGACTCTAATTAAAACCTCTCTCTGAAAGGGCATGGAAAACTTCTGTTTCATACTGAGATGCTATTTTACTGTTTGCATAGTCTCATCAGGGCTTGTTTGCTTTTTTTTTTTTTTTTTTAATTATGCCTTTTTCCCCCCCTGCTAAGCGCCTAGGGAAGTTTCCACATTTTGGCTGTGTTCATTGTTCGGTTTCTACCCACCCATTCTTGTCGTTACAGCTTGGCTTTGAGGAAAAGGGAGGGACACAGCAGTGCTGTGTTGGAAAAGCTTTAACATGGTTTACTGCAGAAACAAAATGTAGCTGTACAAAAAAGCAGAGAACAAGGAAATCTGCTTAATCACCTATTGTCTGCCTTTTTTTTTTTTTTTTTTGGCATTCTTAACCTATCGCTCCTTGCCGGAGTTGGATGTTATTATTTAGATTGTAAGAATCTGACAGTCTGATCATAATAAATATGTGACTGAAGACCTGTGCTTTTGTATCTGCATTATTTATTCACCTAAAGCAGGAGCTGTTCTATATTTAGCGTATGATGTCAGTGGGTTGTTTGGATCCTTAGAAATTGGCAGGAAGCCACGTCTCACATGATATATGAAATCACTGATAAATGCTTCTTTTCACCCAAAGAAAAACAGCTTAATAAATGCAGCTCTTTCCTGCTTTCATCTTTCTTCTCCCCACCACGCTACCTTCCACTTCTGGGATTTGTCTCTCTGTGGCGCAGAGCAGCAGCATCTGTGAAGTGGAAATGAGCACGCAGTATTGCCGATCAAAATGAGGCTCTTGGTATGCGCAGGAAGTCACTTCCCTCCCAAGCCCCCCTCCTCTTCTACCCTTTCTTCCCCCTCCGAAATCCTGGAGTGCTGCCAGAGGCCTGGTGAATCCAAGGGAAAGGAAAAAAGGGAGAGAGAGAGAGCCTCCATACAGCAGAGGCTTTGTGGGGATGCTGGTATTCCTGGTATGTAATTAGTTTCAGTTGTTTTGTAGCAGGCAAGGAGCAGGGGGACAGAGCGTGATCCCACGCTGTTAGCTCAGGGTAAAAATGGCACCGTGACAGATAATAGCCGTTATCTATCCTGAACACTTCTTTGATGCAAGTGTCCAGCAGAAGCTCTTACATTCATACTTTCATGGGGGGAAGGCAGCCTGGATGCTTTGCTGGCATTGCTGTGAAAGCAAAGGTCGTGCAAAGCAGCAAGTTCTACATATAAAAATAGATTCTGCTGCCAGCTCTTCAGCTGCTGCGAACTGGCAGGGCTGCACTGAATTTACAAGAGCCGGTTCAAGCCAGCTGTGGGTTCCATCCTCACTTCGACTATGGGAGGAGGCAGGGGAGTAAACAAAGCCCGCCAGAGCTCCTGAGTTCACGGAGGCATTCCCACCCTCAGAGCTCCGTGTCTTCCAAGCCTGGCACATGCCATGGGCTCAGGGCATGCCTCAGCTCTCCAGGGCGGCAGGCAGGCCTCTGGGGAGCTGCAGCTGTACCGATCCCAAGGCTGGAGGTTGGGCTTAAGGTTGGCTGTTGCCCACAGAAAAGAGCACAGCTGCCCCAGGATTGGTCTTCCCATCGGGGCCAAGTAGGATGAGAAATATCCTTAAAATAAGGTTCACTTTTGCCTGCCTGGTTTGCCCAGGCCATTAATCCACCTAAGAGACTCTCAGTAAAGTCAATAAGGGTTTCTTGCACTGGGGGAAAGCAGTCAGCATGAAACTGGAGATTTAACCTGCGGTGGTTTAACATAACTCTTGCCAAAGCAGGCCCAGTAAACAGATCAACCATGAGGGTGCTGCTGTAGGCAGAACTTGCGTACCAGACTTTAAACAAGGTTAATATAACCAAGTTTAGCAATCATAAATAACATTAAACAACACTATTGTAAAAACAACAGCCACAGTTGCTTTGGACTGTCTGTTATGCCACAAAGAGGGGAAATTCAAGGTATTTTCATGAAAAAGAACAGCACAAGGAAGACACAGCCTTACTACAGAATTGCTACACTGCAGATGGATTATTTAGCCTGTTTTAGCCTGTTTAATATACAAGCACATTCAGGCTTCCATTGCATTCCTATTTGCTTGATGGGTTTGAGCAGTAATGTATTGGGATAGAAAACCTGCCTCTGAGAAATCCAGACTGCTCCAGCAAATAAGATCAAATAAAGTTGGTTGTATCACATGGCCCACTAATGTTCAGAAGTGACATCTGTGTATCCTGAGCTTATTCAAAGCAGCATTTTCCTTTGTTTTTGGTGAATATGATGACCTGCAGGTTAAGCATCAGAGAGACATTTGGGAAGAATTAAACAGAGAAAGGTGGGGACAGAGCACAAAAGGAAATTCTTTCAAGAGCTTTAGCATGAAACATCCTTCTATAAAGGAATATGTGAGACAAGGTTTTAAATGAGACAGTTGTCCTCCCAGGAAAAACATCATGAAGTTGTTACACAAAAGCTCATTAAAAAATAAAGTCAGCCAATGCCACAAGATGATATCTCAGTAGTCCCAGATGTTTGCTGTTCTGGGAAAAGGGAGGAAGGATTAGTGTTAGTAATTCACCCTGTGTTAGCAGAGTACTCAAGGAAACTTGAATTGAGTTTGTAAAATAAAGAAAGATTTTGCTTACTGGAGTAAGATAGGCAGTGCCACTGAAAGCTAGTTGCCATTTCGAAAGGCAAGATGGATCCCGATAGCCAGTACTGAGCAGGAACTACTACAACGATTGGTGTGGAACTGGGAATGAAGATATTTGGGGTTGTTCCCAACATGTTTCATATGTGATACTGGGAGATTCCAGTAGCCTTTTGTCCCAGTAACCCCTCAGTAACATGGGAAGAAAATTATTTCCTTTTTCTCCCATGTCACAGTTCTTTGAATGTTCAACTTTGAGAGATAGGATGATTTCTTAGTGTGATTTTGTTAGCAGGCCCTCAGTTTGGGATTAGTTGTGCTAAGAACAATTGATTATGCTTGGGCCAAATCTTTTAGAATCGTCCATAACTGTTATAGCTCCAGTGAGTTGCAAGAGCTTTTCTCTCAGGTGCTTGAACATCATTTTTTTGTAATTGTTTTATAGCTGGCAAAACTCAGCTGAAAAGTGGGGAAAGGAGGGAGAGCCTCCATGGATGGGAACAGACAGATGAGGCTCCTGATCCTTTCCCAACATGATGCTGAAGAGAGCTGACCTGAGCCCATTGTCCCCATCTAGTCCTAGGAGAACAGCTTGTTAGTGGCTTCGCCTGTGTGGCAGCATTCAAGGGGGGAGCACAGTGAAATTCCTGGCGGAGCTGCTATAAGAGCACCTGTGTCCCAGCAGCCGCCACGGTGAGTCGCAGCCAGCTCAAACCTTGCTCCAGGCATGGCAGGTGATGTGAACAGTCAGCCGCAGCAATCCCAGGGTGAGCCTGTGAAACAGCTTTCTGAATGCATCACCCCCGAACCAGACTGATGTAATCAGCCTGCAGCCACCGTGAGCGTAGCGTACACGCGTAGCTGGACCACAGACTTGACAGGGTGAGACTGATGACTCTGGGCTCTCCCAGCCATGCCCTGCAGCATGTGGCCAGGCCGGTGGTTGCTACTGGTTGTTTTCAAGTCTCTGTGTGCAAGGGAAAAATACAAACATGCCTGGCATACCCACAGATGTGCACTGGTTAACTAAACGTAGACACCTAGGCTGGGGGGATTTCTTACAGAGGGCATCTGAACTTGATTTAGTAGCTTGCATGGGTGAGTTTACTACTGCTAGCTTTAAGTCAGCATCACAGTTATGTGACGCACAGACCCAGTGCCTACACTAGTTGTATTTCACATCTTTTTTTAATTTGAGAGGTGTGCTCATAGAAGTTCTTGTTTCAGAGTAGAATTCCCCTATTTCACTGTGGCTTAAGTTATTTACTATCATTTAAAACCTGAGAAAATCAAAAGAAGGCTGAATTTGCAAAGGGTAAGGCTGACATAGACACTGATGGATGGGAAGTCCAACAAGAGGACACTGAATTAGGAAAGTTGTGTTTCTCCTCTCCCCCAGTCAAATCTCAGAGATAGCCTATAAACCTTAACACAGGAGCAGAACTTCCTCAAGGACTGTTTAGAAGAAGCAGCCTTCATATCTTTTCAGGGTTTCTATGGAGTGAGAAACTGATGTCTCCAAGCTGAATGGAGGGAAAGTCAGGTAGAGCTGAGTCTCCTTTGCAGAGGGAGAGACACATTATGCCTGCTATTTCTGATAGCATTTAAGAGGCATTCAGGGATGTATCTAATTGTAAACACACAAATAATCAGTTCATATCAGTGCTCTCAAATACTCTGCTGTATAGAAACAATAGAGATGAAATGTTAGGATGTAAAATACAGTGCCTGGGTCCCACACTAGATATACCTAGTCTCTTTCTAGGGTCTAGTCAAAATGCCTGATTTCCTTTTTGGCCTAGAGCAGTTAAATCGTAGGGCCTATTAACCTAGGTTAGTAATAGAGACATTCTGTTCTAGGGGGCCAAAAATAATTTTCACATATTTTAACTTGTTTTCTTAACACAGTAATAACCTGGCTCTTCACTACTAAAACAAAAGACAAACTACTCTGTTATTTATCTTCACATAAAGTTTTGCTTCACGTGAATCTGCAAATGAGAAAAATATCTACATATGCTCAAAGTCTCTAAACTTGAAGCATTTAATAAGGAATAAGCCATTAGTGACCCAACATTCTCTCTTATCCAGAACAATTTCCAGCTAAAACCTTGACAACAATGGAGTGATTCAAAGTTCACAGATGTTTCATGAAGATTTTCTCAGAACAGATGGATCTCACAAATGGTCTCTGTTTACCATCAGGCAAATATGATATACACTAGATTCACCTTCACCCATAAACCACTCGACTGAGTCTTCATCAAAGAAAATATGCTTTTCATCATACCTTTTACTGGCAACTGAGCTGTGCCCAGAAGCACTTTGCACTAAGCCATTTTCTTGTAAATACTTACGGGCTTACTGCTCATCCTTCATCCTTCAGGAGACAGTGGGAATTCATGAAGGAGAATGACATTTCCACATGGTTGTTGGTGTGGCCAGAACACAGCTTTTTTTCTTCTTCTTTTTTTATGCAGGACTGGGGTGGAGAAACAGCTCATATTCTTTATTAGTGTGCTTTTGGAGTTCACCCTTAATTGCAGATATGATGTCCTTCAGTGTAATTGGCTATTCCCTTGTTTTGAGCTCTTTTAAGGGCCTGATTAACCTTTACTGTCCCTCAAGCTTTTCGTCATGACTGGCAACAGATAAGATAAAACTTGTTGATGTGTTTGAGAGCTCTAGCAGATCTTTCCTATGCACATTAGTCTGGAGCTGTTTCCTGACATTTTGTTGCCCACTTGTCCAACTTTGGCTTTGATAGAAGCTAGCAGAAATTGCTTAAATAGTGAAACCCAAAGACGAGGAGGAAGATAAGAACCAGCTAAGTGAAGTGATGAAGCAGTAAGTCCCTGCATCACTGCTGAGTTTGCAAAGACTCGCTTTTGTGCCCCATAAAGCTCTATGCTCTTTGGCTGCTGGAAAATAGAAGAAAATACACTAGGACCTGTCCATGTTGTCTTCCTCTTTCTCCCAGTTTCATCTCGCTGTCCCTGCTCTTTCCTTCCTATTACTTCCTCATAGCTCTTCCCCAGGTATGCCCTAATAAAGCCTTCAAAACATCAAAAATAATGCCCTCTTTTCACATTTATCATGGCACTAAGACAGTATTTGCAAACTCATTTTCTGCCCTCTCTGCTTTCTTGTTTAATTCCCTTTTTGTTTTATACTGCTGGAGTTAACTCCTTGTGTCAAGGACTGCCCCATATTTTAGACATGTACAATACCTTACAAAATGGAGATCTACTAAAGCCTGGCCTCTATCCACTGCCACAGTGGAACAAAAAACCTTATATTCATCCAGTTCCACCATAAATCTCAGTAATCTTTGGTAGTGCTCTCTATTAAATTTGCCTATGATATTTCTATCATGTGGACTGGGCTGGTCCCATGTGTTTTTGAGACCTCATGGTTCCAGAGTGACAACTTTGAATATGAAGTATAGCAAGGAAGAGATTATAGTGACAGACAATATGTCAGTATTAAAAAACAATTGTGACAGCACTAAATCCAAGAAGTGAGGCCTTCATCAAAATCTTGAGCAGGAAGACTTGACCTTGTATGAGCTTGAGCCTATGGGAACTGGAGCCAGAGGAAATAGAATGGGGTCTCCTATTGGAATTGGACTTTGTTTCCTGGTGGAGAGGTGAAATTTGTGGATTACCTTGTGAGTGCTTGGCAGGAGTCCAAACTTCCAGTTGCCAACTAGGAATGGAGTTAGGTGTTCACAACAAACCAAACTCCAAAGAGCAGTACAGCTCCTGGGCTTCTGGAAGTGTCTGTAGGAAAAATGTCTTTTTGGTGGTTCAACCACAAACGGAACTCAATGGCCTACGCAAGGCCATGTGCTGTGGCAGGGAGATTTGACAGGGTGTTTCTAGGGGCAGCATCTGGATCCTTGTAGCCCATGGGATACAGTGTCTGTATCCCATGCCAGCCTCACAGAGGAGACTGAGAGGGAGGCAGCTGCATGGAGATGGCTGCTGGGGGAAGGCTGGCAGGGGACCTGAGCGTCTAAGCAGTAGGGAGAGGAGAGAAGGAGCGCCTTTCTACAGCTGGATAAATTGTTCTCCTGTGCTATTTCTTGACTCTTTCAGAAAATCCTTAAAGCCTGAAGTGGAAACACTCATGGAGTGCTGGGGAGCCACCACCTGATTTCCTCGTGGCTGTATTACATACCGCCTACTGTCGGTGGGGTGAGGCTCCTGTAAACCAGCAGCTCTGTTGATACCAAGTCATTTGGATCACAGGGAGTGGGACATGGGAGCCAAGGGAATAAGCTGCTGGATATTTCACTACTGTCACAGGGTTTTAATTTGGGAAAGCTGGTCATTCTGTGCTTTTGCTGTGGGTGGAGCAGGCTTGCTGTCTGCTGCTCGGAGTGACTCTGGCTTTCAGGTCACACACAGCTCTCCTTGCTCTCTAGGAGTGCCCTGGGCCCCATCTGAAACCCATCACCATAGCTAACAGTGTTTGGTACTGCAGGGAGGCAATGGGAGTTCCTGAGGACACTTGGGCTTGGCCAGTCTGGGACACGAAGTCTTGAAGTCTGAGAGCCACTCCAGCTGTGGGAAAGGGAAGGACAGGAGAAAGGACAGAGCTGGAAGCAAGTGACTTTGGGGAGGACCCAGGCAATTGTCCTGTGGCGAAGGAAGCTCCACTTCCCCACAGATGAGCCCTCCTCAGTCCAGCCTCGGAGGGGTGGCGGCAGCACGCCCAGGCCTCCAGCGCCATGGTGCAGGCCAAGCAGGCAGTGGAGACACAGCTGCCCTGAGTAGTCTGCTGCCCTAGGGCTCCGATGCCGGTGACTAACGGCCAGCCTGGCAATGTTTGTACCAGGCAAAATCCCGAAGCCAGCAGAAGCAGCTGCTTGCTCTCTCCTGCCGTGCCGCTGGCTCCTGCAGGGGAGTGAAGGATTACGCCGTCTCTTTGGCTTCGGGGCAACACAGAGCGGCACCGCGACTCGTGTTACTTTGCCTCAGCCTTTAACACGAGCACTGCTGAATTCATGAGGTGAAACGGGCCAGGCTTTGCAAACTCATACAATAAATGGGTCTAAGTGGGATAGGCACGAGCTGCTGATTTCCTCAGCAGGATCAGGTCTGTCATGCTATCCTGACCAGCCAGCTTTTCTCTTTCTGCAGGCAGAAGAGAGCCTTTGGTGAGCCCTGGGGTTAAGCCACACTGGGAGCTGTGAACGCTGCAGGTGGCTGCCCTGTGACCTCCTCACCTGCTGCTTTGGCCGGGATCCTGGGATCAGATATGTCACCTTTGCATAGCTGTGACTCCCACTGATGTGGGTCACAGTTTTCCTTTAGGGACTAGACTGACAGCTCCGTTGTGGGTATTGCATCATGAGGATGACTCACCGCTCCCCAGCTTTGTGTACATAATAAGCAGGATCTGGACTTCTCCCTGTTCCCATCCCCAGTCACCACTGTTTCCTGGTGCCCAGGGCAAGCAGACGAGTGAGGCAGGGCCAGCCCTGGGAGGAACCTGGTAATGCATATCTCTTCCGCCAGGCTTCTCTTCCATCTGGGTAGCAGTGGACACTAACATAAAGCTACAAACTCTTTTTCTATTCATTTAACTCCATTCCTCTATGTCAGTTGCAGAAATAGCTGAGGGAGAAACTGGCTTGTTCTGCCGCATCTCGTTTCACCCCTCTGCACGGGGTGACTCACAGCTCTTCCAGGCTCTGAGTTGAATCACACCAGGTCTCCGCTTTGACGGCTTGCGCGGGGGCTATAAAAGCTGCAGTGTGTTTGCATCACTCCTCCTTTTAAGAGCTTGTCCCAGCAGAAATCAGTTGCCATTGCCATGACTTAACTGTTTTCCTCGAGGGTCTGGTCAGCATCAGATATGCACATGTGCAGCATCCATTTAAATCCATAATAAATGTGTGCACACATTTTGTGTGGTGACTAGGCCCCAGACGCACACAAAAATGTGTTTTAAACTGGCACAGAGGATTTGGGTTGTCATTAAACCTCAAGGAACAAGGCCCACTTCTGCATTCTTGTGCATCAGGGATTTGGGGATGTGCAGGTCATGGAGGACCAAACTCATGCGGCTGCTGTTATTTCTTTTCCCCCAGCCAGCTCCACAGGATAAAGAAATATGACTCCAGCACTTTCTCACTCGGCATAGACTTCCTGCTGCAGCTTTCCCCTCCCTCCCGGCTCTTGTGCTGAACGCAAAGGAAATCTGCTTAGCCTTTACTTTCTCACATATGTTTCAGATGTGCAGGGGTGTGATTGTAAACAATGTCATCAGCCGTGCCAGAGCTGTCTACTCCTACCGCGCTCTGTTCCCAGCACCCTAGGGGTTCCAGTAATAGGGCGTAAAGCAAACAAAGCAAAACAGTAATCTGGTGTTCCAATTGCATTTTTGTTTTTAGAAAATGTTAATGATAGGTTATGTGATTACCCTAGGTTTGGCTCCACTTACTCTTTATTAAGCACATCTGGTATTTAGTAACAGTATAAGTAGCAGGAGTTTTTCTGGCGCACAAATAAGATTATCCAATGTTGCCATGCAGTATGGAAACTCCTCAGGGAAGCCAGTGAACTGTGTGGAGATACAAGACTTTCTTGTCGGCTAGGCATCCGGCCAGAATAGCTCAAAAATGTGGATTGGCACAGAGCTGTTGCCACGCAAACACTTCTGGAAATTTCTGTGTTCAGGCCTGCCAAATCCTTTATATGTAACAGGAATTTCTGTCTTCCTCAGCAGCCCGGCTTAAGCCCGAGCTCTCCTGTACACTTTAAAAAGGAAAAAAATCCGACACTAACTTTCAGTCCTGTTTCCAGTGCACCACTGCCAAGCTAACAATTTCACTGAATTAGAGGGAATTTCCTAAAACATTTGTTTGAGTTACATTAAGTGTAACATGTGGGAGACAACTGTGTTTCCTGGAGGATTCTGAAAGGAAAGCTGTCTCACTTCATGGAGACTGCCTAACGTCTAGCAAGAGAAAAACAACCAGCCATGACAAGAAAATGTTTTTTAAAACTTGGCAGAAGAAGGGGGCTTTATTTATTTTGAATGCCTTTTCCAGTCTGGTCAATGTAGTGTATGAACAGAGGGCTGGGGAAGGGGAATGGTGTTTTTGTTAGGGCCCACGGCTTGGAGTCAGAAGGTCTGGGCTCTAGTTTGGGCTCTCCCATAACCTTCCTGTGAGACCTGGGTGAAGTACTTCACCCAAGAGAGGTGAGTTGTTTCGACATCTGAGCTCCTTTCTGGGGTTAGTGGAGATATTGCTTGCCTGTTGCACGCATGTTTGTGTGAATCTGGGCTCTGCATCCATACGAAATTAGTATTAATACTCCACACTACTTAAGGAAAGGCCTGGGAAAGACATGAAACAGAAAAAGCAAATGTTTGTCAGTTGCTTGACAGTGCCTGGCTTCTGCTCTTGCAAGGCAATGGCTTTTGCAAGGCAATCAGCTTTCAGCCTGACTGCCCAGTATCTAGGGATCTCTGTGGCTGTCCCTTAAACATGCCTGTCATTTTTGGCTCTCCCATCCTTAACAATGGGATAAATGTATTTCCACCACAACTTTGTTGACTTAGTGATGTTGTGCCTGGCAAAGATTTAGTGCTGGTAGTTTCCAGACTTCTTCTTCTTTTTTTTTTTTTTTTTTTTTTTTGCTGTGAAGACAGCGTGGAAGATGACCATTAGCAGAGGAGACATATCATAGTAGCTTATGAACATATTGAGCATAATTTTTATCTGGCCAATAAGTAGCCCCAATACTGGAGTTCTACATTTGAGGCTCTCCCATTTTTGAATTAGCTGTCTGAATGGCAGGGAACTCTCTGGGCGAAGTTAGTGGAAGGACAGCACAAACATCCTGCCAGTTGCTAGCTGGCTGATGGCTGGTAGCTCAGCTGCCCTGTGGTGAGCTTCTGATGCAACCCCCAGCCACAGGAAAGAGCATCTCATCCAAAGTGCTGATGCGGCTCCAAGCTGCATACCAGCATAAGAGGAGGAGGGGATCTGGCTCTAGCACTGCATGCCTTTGACCACAGCAACCATCGCCATCTCTGAGAGGGGCAAAGGAAGGGGCAACCAGCATCTTGTTGCTTGGGTAGCATCAGTGACGTTTTTTGGGAAAGCAGGGGAGCATTAATAACAGTGATGTAACAGGAGCAACTGTCTGAAAGGGAAGCAGAGAAGTTTGGGATTTTCCTGTCTGCTGACCCACCCTTTGCTCTCAGAAAAACCATACGAAACTGATACGTGCAGTTAATAACCTCCCCATGAATTCACTCGTTTACAACAAGAGCTTCTCTTCAGCCTAGTTTCTTCTCTGGACAAGTTGCTGTCCCGACTGTGGCACCTGCAGCATCCCTGGCTTCTGGGAGACATTTTGCCAGTTTGCCCAAGATGGAGGGAAGTGAGGTGAGAGAGAATAAGAATAATAAAGTTTAAGCAAGGGAAAGACTACAAGAATGGGGAACAGGAAAATAGAAGTGTTGGCCTGATAGGCTGAATTTCCCCAGAGAAATGGAGTCTGAAGCTGAAGGAAAAGAAAAAGAAGCAGTCAGGAAAGACTAGGGTAGAGCAAACAGCAAGAGAGAACTGGCAAGCAAGAGCAAATAAACTGAGGAGGATGGTGGCCAGGAATTAATGGGAACAACGGGGGAAAAAAGAGAGAAGTAGGTAATACTACATGAAAAGAAGAGGAGTTACATGAAGAGCAAGAGAAATAGAGTTTTTTTTTATATGATGGAATAAAAAGCAAGAGAGGAAAAAATGACATGGAGACGACAAAAATATCAGCAGTAGAATGAGGAAAAATGAGAGAGAGATATGGGAGAAAGCAGATGAAACAGACTCGCGCTGCTTTTACGTTAGTTAAGTTTCTTTTTACTGGTCCCACATTGTACTGCAAAGTCCCAAGGGGCATTTTGTTTCTGTGGCTCTTTTGACCCGTTATGGCTGATTATTCAGGATTCCATGACTAAGTAATTAGAAGAAAAGGAAGAGAAAATAGCCTAAAATTCACCAGAATGTGTCACAACGCTTTGCCTAAAGGGCTGCTCCCTTCAGAGGGAATTGTTGCTAGAAAATGTCTCAGATGCTGAGATCCCTAGTGTCTGCGTGGCTGTCCTCGCTGTCGCTTGGGCAAGCTGTGGGGGCTCACAGATTTCTGCAGCTCCCACCCACTCTGCAGTACTCGCTGTGTTCTGCTTGGGAGGGATGTTGGAGAAGGGAGGATCCCAGGGAGTTTTCCTGCCAGCACGCATCAGCATCCCAAAACTGGCTCTGATCCTCCAAGATTTGACCAATGTTTGTTGAAAGTGGAGTAACTCATAGTGCAGGGTGGCTTGGCTCTCCACAGGCCTTAATGAGAAGTCAGAAAAACAAGAGTGGACAGTACATTTCTGTTCTGATTTGAGTCTACTTTCCATGCCTTGCTTATTTTAACTTGGTGTCTTTTATTTATGTACTCAAATGAGACAGAAACATTTTAAATCCAGGAGGCACATGGACCTCCTTACTGCATCACTGAGAAAGCTGGGGCCCTAGACACACACACATCAAAGCAGAGCTTTTTTCTCTGGAATTATATAATGCCTGCTATGCACATGGGAACTAAGCAGTATCTTACACTGAGGGGGCACAGATAGCTAATGTAAACAAGACATGTTAACTGCATTGTATGTCTTAAACTATGGTTTCATGGGACAGTAAATATAGCATAAAGTACCCTGTACTGGAACAGAATATCACGGCCATGTGCTGCAAAGCACTGAACTAGCACAAATTTAATATGCTGCTTCAAGTATATTCTGGCAGACATCATACTGAATCAGGTAACCTCTGTCCTCCAGTCAGCAAAAAAAAGGCATAAATACAATATTGGGTGCTCTGGCAAAATCAACAGAAACACAGTTGTGTGCTTAGACCAGATCTTGATCCAGTATGTACATGAGGTACTTCTGTAGTGCCAAAATCTCGTATTAATGAAGTTGGAAGCACAGGCATATGCATTAGCTGCATGCTCTGAATTCTTAGGGATGGCAGCAGTTTGTGGCAGGGGGCTTTTTCAGAGCAATCATAAAAGGCCCTTTTTTATATAGTGACAAAAACATTTCCTTTGTTTCCAATAACCTTAGCATTTGCAAATACTGAACTGGTCCTTTTGCTTATTGTACTCATGTACTGCAGTTTGTACTCACAGCACAGCTAGTGTGAGAATGACCGATTCTGCTGTTCTCCATCACTGTCATATTGTCAAACATCGTTATGTGGGTGTGTTTAAAGATTGCTGACCAAGCATTATATTGACTGCATGGCCATAAATATAGCTTGCCATGCTGGAACTGTCACTTAGTCTAACATTTAATTCGTTTGAGATAGAAGGAAATAATTTGCTCAAACAAAGCATTCCCCTTGGTTTGTCTTAATGTACATATTCTAGTCATGTGCCAGAAGGGGCCCTTAGTATTTTCTTGTTAAATTTTCATGATCAAGTTGAAAAAAAGCTTGGAATGATTTCTCTACCTCTGGGGAAAATCTGACTCTCCACATTGTGCTTAACCATTCCTGCTAGAGCTGATTTATTCCTGGGGCTCATAAAACATTCTTGAAAGAGTAAAATTTTTGCTTTGTGACTGCAGCAGATTGCACCAAGTGTTGGGCACTTTCAAATCAATTTCCAGCGAGGACGTGAAAGGTATGTTGGGGGACATATTTTTCCCCTTTTCACTCATACTCCCAAGTCTCCCTTCACAGTTTTTGTATGAAATGCAGTGCAGAGCACTAATCTTGGTAGACTAAAAGGAATACTTTCCCTCACTTTAAAAATGAAAGCAGTTCTCAAAAACTGAAGTTAATATTGGATAACTGTAATGACACTTGGCACTTACATGCAAGTTTTCATCTTCTAGCCATTTTACATTAAGTAATGAATCCTCAGAACTCTGCTGTGGAATAGGTGGGTGAGTATTGTTAGCTGCCCTTCTCAAGTGGGAAAACTGAGGCAGAGATGTTAAGTACCTTTCGTGAAACCACCGAGGGAGTCTGTTTTAGAGACAGGATCAGAGGTTAAGAGTTTTTGTGCTTTCATTTCCCACATCTATTGTGTCACTTAAGTCTGGAGTCATAATTGTGTCGTGTAATGATCTGGGGTAGAGTGGCTCTAACTAGTCAGATCTGTGCCCGGCTCCTTTGGTGACCACGGACTTAGCAGGGCAGTCACGTGCAGCAGACCAGAGCAAGTATGCATAATAGGTGGGATAAGGAATTGTTGTTTTCTTTGCCTTCCTTGAACATTGTTTGCTAGGCTGGTTCTTGGTGCAACTCTCTAGCAAGCCATGCTTTCGCTTCACAGCAGAGGGCCAACTGATTTCCTTGATGGGTGTTTGGACAGTAAGAAATGCACCTTTTGACACAGGCACTACTGTTAAGACCAAGATTAGTGTTCATTTACTTTTGCATGAATCTCTCTAGCAAATTTATGCTTTTGCAGGAGTGTGAAATAAAACTCAGACATAAAAGCTGATTTCTTGCTAGCTATAGAAACAGGCCTTTTATGTTGTGTGGTTTTCCTGTTCCAAATTTGGAAAAGTCTGCATCCAGCAGAACATGTGGGGATGCATCCATCCCTGGATCCAGACAACCAGCCTTGGTCTGAAAGACATGAGCTTAAAAGGGTGGGGAGTTTGCGCAGACCATCGTCACAGCACCTAGTTGGGAGCACAGGTAGTGCTTTTGGTGGGGTACACGGGAGAATGTCTCAGCCATGCCCACAAACACTGTATGTCTGGAACAGGGAACCACATGCCCCAAAAGAGAGCATAACATGAAAATCAGCAAGGAAAACTTATCGCCATTTGCCACACAGCTGTTATCAAGACTAAAAGGAGGCACAATCCCATGAATTCATGAAAGGATGCTCACATTGCAATGTTCTTCAGAAAAAAAAAAAAAAAAAAAAAAAAGCTTGTTTTTCATTTGCTAAATGCCTATTTCCATCAACATATTTCCTGCATTCTGTCAAACCATGCTGTTGGCAAATCAAGATGTCATCAGGCATTAAAGTATGGCTTGTATCACTCACAAGCTGCCCATACATATTCATGTGGCATAGGATGATACATCTTAAAAGGAAGGTCTACATAACACCGTAGCATTTTCATTCTGCTCCTTCTATTAATATGAAACCAACTTGAATCCTTCCACCTACCCACTGATTCAGACTCTGCACGTAGTGCACATATTAATCTAGTTGGGAAGTGGAGTTTACTCTGCACCTGATGGGGCCTTCGTTTTGGAACAGAATCAGAGGGTTTGGAACAGGAGACCAATTCACACCCCAGATTTATTTTGTTTATACATAGGAAAAATGTGGAAATCCCCAGCTGCTGCATTGAGCGGCCTGGGTAAAGATGACTCCTGCATTGAAAACACAGAACCATTTTTGCTCTGAGAATGAACTGCCATTTTCTCACTCCTCTGAAGCTTGCCTAAGGACTTGGCCTTGCATAACACTGAGTTTTACTAATTGGCCACTAGAAATTATGAATACCAGCCTTGAATGAATGTTAAAAAAAGAAAAGACCCTCTCTGATGATCTTGTTTTCATTCTTTGAATAACTCGAGGACACCACTGAAGTGGGGTGATTTGAGTAAGAAAGATTGCACAGTCACATCTGAGTCACAGTAATTGGGTTGTCAGAGATTATCGGACCACAAGGTAAGTGCGAGAGTCTGAGAAGGCAACAAACCTTACAGGGCATTGACACTAACTGATATGTATTCTGTGTTTTAAAAATTAAGAATACAACTCCATCTAGACCTGAGTATTAACTTGTTTGGATTGTTCTCAGTTGGACTTTGCACCTTGCCTGGAGAGGAGACTTCACCACTCTGAGGAACGCATCTGAGCTGCATGTGCATCCAGAACTGATCCCTTGGCCATGCATGATCTCCTGATGGTCATCTACCATCAGAATGTAGACCATTAACTCCAAAGGTAGTTCTCTGCATTTTGTTGATGGCAATCAGATTTTTTGCTGCTAATATGTTACATGATAAACATGAATATTTCCAACTGTGCAAAGTATTTATAAAGCACACAACACATGTCTGACTGAACAGAATATGTTTCTAATATAATGTAGTATGGACATGTGGAAAAAATAATGGAGACTGCTCTCCATTCAGAATTTAAGCACAACAAACTAAAATTACATCAACATTTTCAAAATGTGTTTGTTCTTTAAGCATTCCACAAAAACTAATAAGGAAATATAAACACTTAAGTTAAAAATTGTGCAAATGTCCTATGGATTGTATAGGAAGCACTTTGATTTTATTTGCACATTGGCATTGTATCACAATTCCATGAGGTCATCTCTGACTGCCAGTGAGGAGGACTGGGCCTGCAGTTCCCTCACTGTCATGTGCGCATGTGGGACAAACTGAAGGCATGCCTGGATCACTGACAGGCATATGGTATGCTGACATAGATCTTCTCTTGCTTGAAAGATTCTAGACTCTTTGCCTATTTCTTACTTATTTTGAAAGGAAATATACTCTGGCTCTACCATTGCTTTTGTGTAAGCAAAGCCAGTTAAGTTATCTGTTTAAAAGTGAGGACTCTTTGATCATCAAACATGTTGCCTCTTCACAAATCAGATAGAGGGTAACGTGGTTGAATTAATGCTCTCCACTTGTCTGTTTTATGAAGCTATTGCAGCAAGGCTATTGATTCGTTTAAAGGGCATTCTTTTTTGAAAACTAAAGGTAACTGCTTGATTATTAAAAGTATTGCACTATTGCAGAAGCCACTTTTTGCATTTTGAAACTCACATATTTCTTACAGTGAAGGGCTTGTTTGGGCACACTCTGTCAGGAACGCTGCTGACAACATGAAAGGAACCATGGAATGGCTAAATGCTGGAGATGATCTTCAGAGGCACATCAGTGGGTGCTCACCTCATCTCATTCTTCCAGGAAACCCCGCTGAGAAGGTATAGTAGGCCAATAGGTACTGTTGCTGGCTCCCCTGGTCCTCCTAGAAGTGTACCATCCTCCTTCAAGTAGACCAGAACCAGGCTTGGATTTTGTGCAGCGCTATGAACCACATCTCTAATCAGAGAGAAAATGCTGTTTCTACCTAAAAAGAGTTTTCTCCCTGTGCAGCAGCTAAAAAAGTTGCAGGAGAATGAATATAGGTGCATGTCAAATACACACATAGGTGTGGAAGTCAAAGGAGGCAGAATGGTAAAAAGGAGTTGTGCCAACGATGGGGAGAGGACTGGATGTGCAAGGGAGAAGACATAGTGGGGACTGTGTGAATGCACGGTTTTGTGGCTCTTGTGTGACTGAGCACATGTCAAGTAGTGTGTTACAAGGCTCACCACTGTCCTGCTTTTGCCTCCTCGTATCTACCCTGCCTTTATCAGTACCTTGCGCCCAACTCTTGTTTCCTGAGCCTTTCTGCCTGTTAGAGGGACCTCAAACATCCTCTGCACATCCCAGCCTCCCACCTGCTGCTTGCAAGTCCTGCTGTGGCCCGTGCCCAGCTAGCAGGGAATAATGCAACCAGAAACAATATTGTACCAAGGTAGCTCACAGCTAAAGGGAGTCAGAAGTGCACAGAGATGCCTGACGGATGTGTGAGATGGAAGCATGTATGGTAAGTTGGTAAGCATGTCAGGGGAGCTTGACACCATGTTGCAGCTCTGAATTGTGGGCTAATACAGAAGGACACCGAATCTCTCCATTTTTGGTGCCAGTGAAAGGCAGGGACAACTACTAGGTCAGATAGATCCTGTCTAGTATGGAAGAATTGCCTCGAGTGTGGCATGGGAAAGGATGTGGCTGAGCATGTTGCCCTTTCAGTCTCCATAGGCTGTGTAGCGGGATTTTCCTGTAAGGAGCACAATGCCACTGCAGCTAGCTGGCTGTTCTGTGAAGCAGACCTCCCCAGGAAACCTTGATGAGGAAGTTAATGTTATTTTCATGCCTGCCAGGAGTTAATCCAACCACTGATATTACTGGAACCTTAGCTTCTATTTTAACATATTGTTTTTCTAGAATTCACCTTAAATTTTACCCAGTAAAGGAATAGTAGAAGGAAGCAATGCACTGGCCTGTAAAGGTGCACATTATGCCAAGTGTTGGATCTTGGAACTCATCTACTTTATTACTTATAGGTTATTGCAAAACTTTCTGCAAGGCAAGAAGACCCTTTAGAAATGAGAGCAGTGTCCTGTGAGATAAACTGGTGTGGAGCTATTGCTTACAGGAAGAGGTAGGTTGATGATCCAGTAAACTGCACTATTACTTAGCACCAAGTCAGTGGTGCTTTTAGTGTGCAACTAAGGAAGGACTGGAAGGACTTTTCTTTGTATGAGATGTAAAGCTGGGACAGTATTCCCTAGAGGTTACTGAAGGTTTCATCATTCTTCTTTTATGAGGAACACAAATTACTCCTCAGATAAGTGCATGGTAATTCAGGATCCCTGAATTCCTCAGCTGAATATTCCCCTGCTCATTTCTTGTCTTAAAAGTACTGGTGCTAGCGGCAGTTAACAAACAAATTGTCACATTGACTCGGAGGTTGATGGGATTTGATTTCTAAATGAAGAGATTTGCTGCAAGTCCTTCTCTCGGGCTCACCGTGCTGTGCCTTGGCTCTACTGTCCACTCTCCATAATAGCCAGGAGGCCTTGTTAATATCCACAGAGCCCTCAGGTATTCACAGAAGGGCAAAATGTTGTCATAATTACACGTAAGAACATTTTCCTCAATGCTGTAACTGATAGCACGTTTTATTTTCCAGGCCTATTTTGTATGTTTTCTTCTGCTTTAGTAGAGCAATTGTATAGTACTTGCTTGTTATATGTGACAAACAGCCCCCCCGCCCCTTTCCAGCAATGTGTGGCTTCCCTTAGACTGCCATCGCTCACGATGTATTTGAGGTCTGTGCACGCACATGTATGCTTACAAAAGCACAGGCTGGGTGAGTTCCAGGTTAGCCATTAGATTTCCCCTGCTGTTACTCTACTGTACATATTCCTAGTATATTAGAGCAGAATTTTTTATAGGCTGTTCTATAAAAAGTGTGCTATATTGATTACAGCAGAGTGAGCTGCTATGCTTGATATCTGAGCGCTAACCCAGAGAGGGATTAGCATTACATCAGGCATCAGGCGAGAGAACCTGGCGAGCTGCCAGCCTGTAAAAATGGAACACATTTGCGTCACTGTTCCCTTGGTAATGCTTCTTGGAGCCATGTCAGCTGTCCCCCGAGGTTGTTTCCTTAATATGTCAACAGACATTCCTGAATCTTTAATGCTGAATAGCTCTTTTTCCTCTTCCAAAAACACTTCAGTGACAGGGTATCTAGTGTCTCCTGTTGCCTTATGCATTAAAAAAGTATATATCTTTGTAGACCACGCTTAATACATTCTGGGGGAAGGTCACAGCCTTTACATTCAGATTTGGATGAAGCAAAAAGCCTATCTGCAGTGTGATTGCTGTTTGTATGAACTGAGAAAGCAACAGTCTTGCATGAAACCACTCCTTTTTTGCCTGTGAAACGTCCCACTGGAAAGAATGAAAACATCTGTGTTAGACTAGTCGGTAGAATTTGCTAACATTCGGGATAAGCTATCTGACCTTGCTTTAGGAATTCAAATTAAATACAATAACTTCAGGTTAATGCCTGAAAGCTCTAGGACTGTGTGTGCAGTGACCTCTAGCTTCCGGATAACATTTGTTAGTGCCAATTTTGAGAAATAGCTGGAGTTTTTGTCCAATGACATTTTCACCTTTCTGCTTCTCCATGTTGCCAGCAGCTATTTTCTACTTGAAAAATCAAAATGCGAGTACAGTTTACCACATTAGAACATGCGCCCTTTGAGCTGAAGTAAACATTTCCTGTTTTAAAGACCTTTTGTTCTTAAGTGACAATTTTAAGTTTGCTGTGCAGTTGCTGTTGTAATTAATCACACACTTGTAATTCAATAGTTTGGGAAGAACAAGCTGAAGAAGTCATTCTAAGAAATCACTTGGTGAGTAACTTAATTTTGGTCAAGGAGTATCACCAAGTGTTTGTGCTAATTTATCACTGTCATATGAATTTCACACGATCCACTGGATAGTCAGATCAGAAAGCAGCTCTGCTGGCTAAAACTCACTTCTGCCAGGAAGACTGTGAGCTGTTATTTTGCAGTTTTTATCCAATATTGAAGGACTTCCAAACTCTTTGCTCAAGGAATTTGACCTCAGTGGTGGAATGTGCCTCTTGCGTAGTGCCCCACGGAGAGCTGTTTCCTTAAGCTGCATGGGGTATCAGTATGCCTGAAATGGTCAGGCAGCAGCAGGAGGGAGGAACTTGTAGGGGACCGAGCCAGGTCTCTGTCTGCAGCTATGTTGGAGTTGTGGGGTAGAAGAGGGTTTCCTGCGCAACCTGATTTAGCAGAGAGCAAACAACCCTGTTCTTCAGACTGGGAGCCAAGGTTTCACATGCGCCCATGTACGTATATCGCCAGAGAGAGACCAGTGCTCCTGCTTAAGCCACGTGCTTCGTTGTGCTTCTGATTGCCACGTGGCTGGTTTCCAACAGACATGCCTGCTTTTACTCTACACAGACCTGGCGACTCCGTTGAATCTGCTCGTTCCTTACCTGGGACAACATGAAACCCTCACTACAGGGCTGCCGCGGGAGGCGGGCAGCCCCACGGAATATGGGCAAAGCCTTGGCCCTGCTCTCCAGGGGAGGGTGGAGAACTGGCACTCCTGAGGGCTCAGTGCCGCCTGGATGCCACATAGCAATAAACACCACTCAGTGGCTTGGTCCTCGCCCCAGCGTCACTGCGGGCCTGCTGCTGCTCAGTGTCAAAGACGGCGGCTGGTGGGCATTTGCTGTACCCTTGTCCTTATGCTACCTCTGGCAGCAGCACTGCTCTTCTGGGGAGGGTGGGGAGGGAGGTGGAAAAAAACATGGCTCACGGGAGAAATCCAAAACTGGGACAGGGTCATATGCTGGAGGCAGGTGGACACTGCTGACTTCCAAGTTGAGGGGCATTTGGCTGTAAGTTACCCACCTGGCAAGAGAGAGGAGCAGAGCCACAGCTGAGCAGCTGCGCTCGACACAGTGCACGAAGATGCTGGAGGCAGGACTGACCCTCCTTGTAGCTGCTTTTGCCTTATTTGGCAACTGTAGAGGCCACTGTGGGCAGGAGATGCTGAAGGACTCTGGTCTCTTGCTTGGGGCTAATCCCTCTGCCCTGTGAGCCCACCTGGATGAGGGGAAGCACCTGCGACAGGGCTAGTAGCATGGAGCACGCAAAGAAAAGTGAAATGATTCCTTTTCTGAGACAGAGCTCATAATCCAACTCCCCAGAACCAACCCTCTTCCTTCTCTTCATCTGCTATGAACCTCACTGAGATTTCTCACTGAGAGAGACAAACTCCAAATCTCTTTTCAAAGCCCTAGCCCTTCTCTCCTGACAGCCCTGTGGCTCCTGTCTGTCTCTTGCTATCACGCACTTCTATATATAACACAAGACTCCTGCCTCCTCCTGCAAAGGGCATTTTGGAGGTAAAGTTAAATACATGGCAAAACCTTCAGAAATAGAGCCCTGAGAACACAACTGCTCTATCCTGATTGCTTGTGTCATTATTCAGATGGTTAGCTGAGTGAAGGTCAGCTCTTGAATAGGTTTGAATTTTTATGGTGCTGCAAATGAACTGTCTCCTAGTGCCAGAAATCTGCAAGGTCTTTTGCACCACTGAAAGTGAGGCTTTGAAAATCCCAGTGATATTTGAGTCTCTGAAATTTCTGCCACGCTAGAGTACTGCTCATTGAGTAGCTACAGCAGCAGCAGGTTGCTGCCAGATTGTTTCTGAGTTGTGCTCGCTCTTTGCCTCTGCATGCAGTTCAACACTCACTGCCTGTGCTCCCACAGAAATCAGTGGGAACCTTGCCACTGACCTCAGTGGACGTAGGAGTAGGCCTCCCAGCATTGATAGCAATCTACAAAGTTCTGTATAATCTGTGTGTTTTATCTCTTTTTTCACTTTGTGAATCCAGGATGGCTGGGAAAGGCTTCAGAGTCTATGGTGACCAGGTTTTAAATATGACTGTCTGAATCAGGCTGTCCTCAGAGCTTGGCACGTGTTTGTCACATCATGTTCTTTCACCTGGTCCAAGTATACCAACATAACCTGAGTTGTTCTGTTCCAGGATGGTCTGAAATGGCTCACTGAAACTGATCATAGGAAAACTAGACAATGTCCTGGCCTCTACTTGTGTTGCAGCAATATTCCATAAAATTAGCACTGGATGCAGCTGTGGCAAGCTAGGTACCTCCATGCCAATTTGATAGAGTGCCTGCAGTGATTTAGTGGCCATGTATCTCCATAACTCCCTGCTTTTTAAGCCAAACGCTCAAGTATTCTGTGCTGATATCATAAGGTATGACTTTCTTCTCCTAATAAACAGAGGTCAAAAGCAGCCCAAGGAAATGCCAAGTAGGAAGGAATGGCTTTCTGCTGGTTAGCACAGGTGCTCAGACTGGAATGTGAAGTGAGAAGGAGAGAGTTGTCACCTCTCTACCTCTCTGGTAGAAGAGGAAATGATAGCACTGGAGGCAGCTCATGTACTAGTGACCTCTGTACTCGTGTCCCTTGAAACTGGTCCTCTGCAGATGGGTCAGCTCACACATTTCACACAGAGGGTGACATGCACTATGACAGCACAGGTGTAGTGGCAGACCTGAACATAAAGGGTAACCTGGAGGCCTTTCATGATGCCAGGTTCATTCAAATCTCAAACCTGTTTTTTGGGATGGCTGCTCAGCCAAATATCTTCATATTAAGAAAAGATCATCAGCAAACAGTGTTTGTCCACATGGAAGAGAGGTCTGTGTCCATCTGTTTCTCCTAACACAGAGAAGAAGCCTGGTTCACCTCAGCCACACAGCTCAGTTAAGTGCAGGCGAAAATCCATGAACTTGGGCTAAATGTTGTATCTAGAGATTTACTTGAGATTCCAGATGTTTTAAATAGTGTTTATGAAAATAAAATAATTTTTAATTTTTCATCAACATTTTAAAAAGTCTTGTTTGCTTTTAACCAAAACTTGTGTTTGCCTTGGATGTTCTATAGATGTGTGCTAGTAAACAGTGCTATGGTTCTTTTTGCTGTTCTCAAAAATCCAGCTTGTTCTCCTGTTCTCTGACTTAGGAAAATTTCTGCTGGCTACTTGGACCAGAGAAAGGAGCAAATTAATATTCCCTTGTGTGGCTGAAGAATGTGGGCATAGTGAATTCTTGGAAGACCAAAGAGTAGATAGCCATGCATAATGGAAACACTGGTTATTTCCAGCAAGTACATGCCTTGTAAGAAGTGTGTGCAGTATTTTGGGACACCTCTAGGAGCAAGGGAGTGCTCCTGAGGACATGCCTGGGAGCAGGGCACAGGAAGACTTTCTGACACCTAAGGACATTCACAAAGGATGTCTATGAAAATGCCTTAACAGGTAAAGGAGGCAGAATCAGGGAGGTATTAAGAGGTCTGGTGTTTGTTGTGGGTATTGAATGTGTCATAAAAAAGATAATATTTCTATTTGATTTCATTTAAAAAACACAGTGTGAGCTGGGTGCTGTAAGTGATATTAAGAGGTGCTCTGCCACAGCCATTTTCCTGTGCTCTGTCCATGCTGGGACTCTGGGAAACAGCCTTACTCATCTTTACCTTCACAGGCCCTTCTGGGGTGAATTCCCCCACACAGTTACTACCGTCTTCTTTTTTGTGTGTGTGGTTTTTTTTCTTTCTTTTTTTCTTGTGTTTTGTCAAAAAATTCAAAAGTTGCTGGTTCTTTTTTGTGTGTCTCTCATTTTACAACTGCCAGTGGAAATAAGAATGCCCTGTGCCTCCAACTTAATTTTTTTATGGGATCCCGTCTCTATATCAATTAAGATAAATTCCTCCATGCATATTGTTCCAATTTTACTTTTCCATTCTGGGATTTCTTCAATAGAGCAATATATTTTCAAATAGTTTCTCCCATTGGTTCATGTACATTCTTTT
Organism: Crypturellus tataupa; assembly: GCA_034781795.1. Classification (NCBI taxonomy): domain Eukaryota; kingdom Metazoa; phylum Chordata; class Aves; order Tinamiformes; family Tinamidae; genus Crypturellus; species Crypturellus tataupa. Next base: position 4,372,526 of record JAWLRI010000494.1, read on the forward strand.
AGCAAATCTGATGTTCAGATGTATGTGTGGGCTTTGGATGGATGATGGATTTTGGAGTGGGTAGAGGAATAAACAGCTGTGCTGGTTTTAAGCTATGGGATGGGTGAGTGACAGACAGAGGCAGGGTAGTGGTTGCCTGTGTACAGGATGTTACCTGAAGCTGGTTCCCACAAGATGCAGGGCAGGAGTCATCTGACCAAATGTAAATGCCTTTATCTGAGTATTCATCTTGATTCCCTTTATAGTCAATTGAGAAAAATAAGCACTTCTAGGGTGTGATTCATCTTAGTCTAAAGGAAATATATAAAGTAAATCAGATGATTCATACCTCAGACATGCTTATGTCTCCTCCTTAAATATGAAGGGAGGCTGGCTCAGCTGAAGCTATCTAAAGTAGGGTGATACAAATCCCAATAAAATCATTATGTTTGAACTGGCATCCCAGGAAAATATGCAGGGGTAGTGTCCTCCCAGGCAGGCGGTACTGAGATCATGCCTCATGCCCTTTTTCTACCACTTTTCCTTGCATCTGCCATTATGAAAAGCATACGAATTGTGCAAGGCATTCCACATTTTCCTATAATTAATCCCCATTTTGCTGACCTCTTGAAGAAGGAGATTAGGAGATTGCTGTGGGTATGTAATGTGGAGCAGAGAAGTGTGGTGCAAAAGTGGCATGCATGGCCAGTAGTTCAAGATTTAATACTGTGGGAAAGCATGTTAAAGCTTGAAGTTGTCGGGTTGCATGTGTGTTGTACCGCACAGAGTGGGTTGAGGAGTGTTACCCGGCAGGGCAGGCAGAGCTGCGCTCTGCAGCAGCTTAAGGCTGACTGCTGGTAATGCCATATTCTGTGCTGATTTCTGCCTGCCCACGTGCAGAAAGGAGTCCTTAAGGTGTAACCATGCTGAGTCATTCAGCTTTTGGCTGCCCTGGTAGGTCTTCCTGTAAGTATGGTAAGATATTGCAATAAGCAGAACAGGAATAACTAGGCCTGAAGTCAAGGTAGCGAGGAGACAGGCTCATCCATTTGTCTTTGCCCCCTAATGTCCTTAAGATGCCTGCATTTAGGAGAGTGTTCTCCAAGTGGGAATTTCCATCTGGGCAGAGCATTTTTGACAGAGCACTGAAGCCAGGACCCTGCTGATGTTGGCTGGGGAAAGGTGATGGCTCATCAGTTTCTTCCCTTGGAAAGGTGCCATTCTGGCAGCTCACCAGCAGCTGGGTGGAGGCAGGCAGCATCCTGTCAAGGTGATCCCTCAGCAGAGGAGGGCAGGCACAGAGAAGACTCTGGCAATCCAGATGTGCAGTGGTATCGTGTCTGACAGACGCGGGAGAGCAGCCTTGTAGCCGCATGAACTTTAAAAGGATTGTGTTCCCTGAGACACAGTTATTCTTGGTCCCAGGGGGTGGGGAGTTTACTATGGTCTAAGTTATCAAATAATTAAGGGGAATTAAAAAAATGGTGCATGGAAGCAAGGCACTCTGAGACACATTTTATGAGTCTTTGTAATATTATACTTCAAAAATTGCCAGGCATCGGTGGCTGACCTCGCGTTTGCTTCCAAATATGCTGACTTTCAGAGTGTGATGCCAAGCTCTGTGTTGTCTCAGGCATGGCTCAGAAAGGACGCTTCTGGAGGTCTTTTGTACTGTTTAACTCTATAGTGAGTCTATATAATTGTGTGCAGGTCTGTGCTCTGCGTTTTATTGTTATATGAGGGGAGGTGTGTTGTAATAGGATCTTTATCGATACCTAAAAATAAAATGTTTGCATTTCACTTTCTGATGATTAATAGCTGAAGGCGGTGCTGGAGAGCTGCAGTGTGAAATGCTGAGGGGCCTGAGAGGTTAACAGAGAGTTTGAGTACAAGGCCAGCAGTGTGGTTACACAAAAGATCAGAGCAGTGGCTTTTGCATTAGCACCAAGTCCCCAAGAGGCCAAGAGCTGGAATACTGGAAAAACAGGACTGTTCCCTCCTGTTTCTCAATCAATCCTGTGTAGCAATTGCAGTGAAAGGTTGGCATGTGACTCTCTAAACTGCTGGCCTAAGCTACCGCACTAGTGTCCTAGAAGGGGACTTCTAGTGGTGTCGCAAGGCTTGTACCTCTCCCCTGGAAGAGGAGAGGTAAATCGTCAACAACTCTGATGATTTTTATTGCTTATGTGGCATAGAAGAAAAAAGATATCCAACATATAGGTGCACATTTCCCATCTGGAATGTGCTGCTAGTGACACAGGACGTTGTGTTTCTTCTGCTCAGCTCTTGACAACTCTTTGTGAAGATGGCCCCATGAACTGTTAGAATTTAGATACTCCTGATATCTGTCAAGATTGCTGTTGCTTTGCTGAGCATGTTCTGTTAAAAAAATTTCCCTGGTGTCTAGATGTGCCAGATGAGACTGTTCAGGGAGCAGCACTCAGTGACTGGAATTACACGACTGGTTAAGTGTGTGTGATTGACATAATATGGCATGTGGGAACCATAGAAGATCTCCATGAGCCTGGATCAGGATGTTCCTCTTCACCCCCCACTCAAAACAAAATAGAACACTGGGAAATAAAAAAAAAAAAAAAACTTCCATGTTGAAACCAAAATGTAAAGAGCAGATTAGTGCAATCCTTGCATAAAAAGGAATTAAAAAAAGAAAAGAATGTACCAGCAAGCATATTTTTAATATAGCTGCTTTGGGTTTTGTGTGCCTGTGCACAAACACACACACACACACACACACACACACACACACACACACAAAAAAAAAAAAAAAGGAAAAAAAAAAAAAGAATGACTGAGGAAAT
>JAWLRI010000495.1:0-39759 GCA_034781795.1 Crypturellus tataupa
GAGCGAATGATCTTTCTTTCTTGTGGGGCCTGTTCTTGCTCTCGTCCCTGACGAATCCTCCTGTCCCCTTCGACTGCTTCACAGTATTGTTCTCTGCTGGCTATGTCCGGTCGAGGCTCAGCTTCCCTGGTGACACGTTGAGCCCTCACGTCAGCTTCTGCTGCAGCTTCCACGGTGCGTCGAGTGCGCTCGTAGGTGTCGATGGGACCTCGCTCTTCTCTTTCTCTTGTGAGGCGTTGGGTGCTCTCTGAGACGTCCTCTTCCAGCTCACGGGAGCAAATGATCCTTCTTCCCTGTGGTGTCTCTTCCTGGTCTCGTCCCTTATTATTCCCGCTTTCTACATCTCTTTCCTTGTCTTGGGAATATTCCCTCCTTGTTTCGTCCGCATATATCTCCACTTCTTTTCTTGCGTCATTTCTTTTTCCACACAGTTTTTCCTGAATGCTCCTCCTCTGTCTGTCCAGGCATTCACTCTTTCCTTCCCTCTGTGGAAGTTCTTCATATACACGTCTTCCTGGCTCACTTGTTTTATAGCATCTACGTTCCACTACAATTGGTTCGTCAATGTATGACTGATATGGGCTTTTCAGTTCTTTTCTTTGCAGTCCTTTCTGCTCCTGTGGCCAACTGCGATTGACTTCAAACGTTTCTACCTCCAGCTCACGGTGGTGACGGAGGTTTCCTAGTGGTTGAGGTTTGCTTGGCTGCTTGTGACTCCTCACGTCTTCCACTTGATCTGGTTGAGGCCTGTCTTGATTTTGTCTTTCATCTGCCTGTGGTTCACACCGACGTTCCTGCAAGCTGCCACGTTCGTTGGGTTGTGATTCTGATTCATGTGGCGCACGGTGGGTCCTCACCTCTCCCTTTCGCTCTGACTGACGTGTCTGGTGGCTACCTCTTTCATCCACCAGTGGTTTTGGCTTTCTTGACTCACCACGGCTCTGTACATCTTCTTGTCCGTCCAGCTCAGGTGGCTGGCGAATGTTACGTTGCTTACATGGCTCTTGGCTTCGTTCTTCGTATACCCGAGATGTTGGATCCTCAGATTTGCTGATCCTTTTTGCATCATCTCTGTTGCGTGTGTTACATTGCTGGTGATGACTCTCCTCTTCTTCTAGGGTTTCAGGCTTGCGAACCCTGGTGTCACGCTGTGTTTGAGGTTCACGGGATCGATGACGATCACTCTCACCGCTTTGTGGTTCCTCTTCCTGGAGCTGACGTTGGTGCCCTCTGTTATTAATTTCAGGCTCTTGAAGTGACTTCCCACTGGTTATTATCTTTGTTCTTTGCAGAAGACATGGTTTCTTCTGCAGATACCAGTAGCAGGCCTTAGCCACTCTGAATACCAGAAATAGGAACTCATTAAAATCTATTTTCCCGTCACCGTCCCATTCAAGAAAGTGCAGGATCTTGTCAATGGTTTGAGAATCACGTGGGTTCTGCAGGGAAAACAATCAGGAAAACAAAACCAGGCTTTTAGGCATCTTGCTCCTTTGCAGAGAAATACAAACACAGGACTAACCACAATATTTTCTCCTTCCATCTCATACAGCTTCAGTTTTACAGCTCAACAACACCCCCATGCCTTTGTTCTCCACTTTTCTGGTGTTTCCCTGGCTCTAGCTAAGCAGCCAGTTCTCTTCCTTTTGCCAGGTGCTGGATTCTTCCACTGGATGCATTTCCTTTGGAAGAAGACCATAACTTCCCACAGTTTCTTCCCGTTATTTTGCCAATTTGTTCATAGCAGAATTGGCTGCAACAGCTGTTGAGGCAGTCAGTGCAGAGACACGCATCTGCTGCCACCCCTTGGGAAGAGCCTCACCATCCCACTGCCATCTGGTCATGAAAGTCATCCCCTCTCCCGGAGGAGATATCTGCAATCACTGCCCTCCAGTCAGCCTCCGTAAGGGCTTTGAGGGCTTCCACTCACCGCTATGACATCTGCAAACTCCTTCAGGATAAACACTTTCATGTCCCTTCTGCTGAGGATGGAGCCGTCTCCATCATCCGTTGCATACTCGTTGAAGGCACTAATGATGTCGGAAATGGCGTCTAAGAAGCGAGACATTTTCCTGCAGATTCAAGCAAACCTGTAAGGAAAGTAGGAGATAGAAGGGTCAGGATACACTTATTTGTCTCCGAGCATGAGCAGAGAGGGAAGAGTATCTGGGCTCAAACTGGCTGTGCGCATTGATGGGCTGCTGTGTGCTGTGTCACCATGTGCTCCTGTGCCATGGTGACCACTGGGAAGAAATTCAAATGCATCAGAGGTTTAGTGGGACGGGGATTGTTCTCCAACTTGCCTGCCAAAGTAGTTGGATAATGTTTGTTGCAGGATGTGTCACAGATCACAAGGACTGAGAACTGATGAGTCAAGAGATATCCCAAAACCCTGTCCAGGTTGTACTATAACAAGTATTTATGGTTCCATACACCAGCTTCTCTGGAGCAGATTAGAGGATGTTTGATGCAGTGGTGACATGTCCTTTTACAAGATCTAGCTGGCTTAGAGAGAGATTGTAGAGCATTAAAACAAGCCCTGTGGCCAGTCCTCCTAGACCAGGAGTATCGTAAATCAACTAATGGGTCTTTCATTACAGCATCAATTCACTGACAAATAGATTTTGGCCAGAGGAGAACTGCCAGATCACCTAGGTCAGAGCTACTTATATAATTTTACTGCGATCTCCTCAGCAGAATGTAGTTCTCCTGCTTGAGCTTTATGTCTGGAAACCTCAAAAGCCACCGGCCTTCCTCCTTGCACGATCCCAAAACCTGTTATCGGGCTGCATCAGAGCCAGGATCTCAGCTTGCGCATGGGACGCTGTGCTGCCTGCCTGACATGTACACAAATGAGCACTTACCCACCCCGCTCTGTACACAAAATTCTGTTTTTTTGGTATTTCAGCAGAAATCAGAACATTTCTGTGATCTGTTCATTGTGTCTGCGAGCTGGACCCAGACCAAATTCAGGCACAAAACCTGACTCTGTCTACTCTTCCCTTCAGAAGACCATTGCTTCTACACAGAGATACAGTGATAACAGCATGCAAACGTCCAAATATCACAAAATAACACTTTCCTGTATATAAGCATCAAAGATCCCCAGAAAACAGTGCCGCAGGAATGACATTGTCACCCTAGATGCATCCTATGCCAAGAACACATTCTTTGCAAGCAAAACGAGCGTTTCAAAAGGAACGACTTACCCAGGTCACCAGTGGGATCGAGTGGGTTTCCAGTGAAGCCGTGCGGAGTGAGCGGAGGATCCGAGTTCTTTTATAGGGTCCTTGACGGAACTGCAGAAAGGAGACACCCTTTGTGGACGTTGTCCTGATTCATCTTTGGCCAAACCCAGCTGCACCTTCATGTCCTCAAACGGGTTATTTAACTTACCATCCCCTTACCTATCATTTTAACCCAGAAATAGCAGTTATCATGTGGCAATTCAAGAACTGGCCGGTTCCGCCTAATCCGGGTTGTAAAGTTATTTTACAGGTTGATTTTATTTAGGATTTAAAAAAAAAACTCAAATAGCTATAAAACTTAACAATATGTTTATGAGGTGGCATATTTTTATATACTTGTGATAGGTGATACTTTTATATATGTATAAGGTGAAGAGATGCACGTGTGAACGTGCACACACCAAAAGCGCTGGGATGAAATTTGGAGGATGTTGCTAGAAATGTTGAATTTAATAGAGCAGATTTTGAGCAGATAGGGGACAGCAAGAAATCAGCCTGGCCCGTGAGCTTCACACTGTCACATCAGGGATTATCCACGGGTTTTTTTTGTGCGGTTCTTTCCGTGCCTTGGGCCTGAGGTCAACGCACTCGCTCTGGCTGGTGTTTGCAGCTGAAGAAGGACAAAAGGACCCCCGGGCAACACAGAAGTGGTGAATGGAGGCCTATGGCAGTGACATCCCCAGTTCCCCCATGACATCCTGGTCTGGTGGTGTCCTTGTGGGGTGTGTTGAAAAATGAACTTTATTTTTGGTAATGTCATTGCATTATTCAGGTTTCTGTTGAAGAAAAGGAATACTTTTAAATTGTGAGGTTTGAAACGTGAGTTTTTTTACAAGGAAATGTTTGATTAATAAGCAATGACTTTTCATTGAGAAAAACCATGAAAGAACATTTTCAGGTTAACCATCCTCCAAGAACGACTTTCATTGTAACTTTACTTGATCTTTAATTAAAACTAAAAGCCAAAGCATCTCTACTGAGGTGTAGATTTATGTTGAATCTTCATCTGGTTGCTCTAGGCAGCTTTTGGTGTAATTACCTCCATGATCTCCCTTCTTTTTTCTGTCTTTTAAAGTGTATTAATTAGAGACCGACTCATTTCTCCTGATAGCCAGAGAAAATAAGGAAGACGTTAGCCGAGCCCCCTGGGACCCTGCTTTGGATTTCGGAGAAGGCTCCCTGCTTGGACCAGCGTGACGGAGACATTGCGGAGAGGCTTCGGAGCATGAACTTGTCATGCAGCCTTGGGTGAGTCGCTGATCTGGCCCATCTGTAAGGTGAGATAATAGTGGGTGTAGGAGCCTAATTAATTAGTGCTGGTAACACCTTGGGGATACTCATATAAGTGCGCATAAGGATCGTTACTAACCATACTTCATTTTTAAGCTTTTTTTTTCAAGAATAAATTATACTCGTGCAAATTATACCCCACCTGTGGGATAATGATACCCTTGGGAAACTGTAATTTTATGGTAGATTGGAGTTATTATTAAAATTAGAGGATTACAGTGCAGCCGGAGCTTGCACACTTCGTGTCCTATAACAGTCTGTAATCCCACCCGCAGGAGTTACAGCAATGCGGGGTGACCAGGCGCTCCCTGGGCAGGCTGAGTCCGGCTGCAGGTGCCAGAGGAGGGACGGGGCGTTTGCATCATGCGCACCTTGAAGGGCTGGCCTTGTTTTTCTGCATTTTCTGCCATTTCTGGAGCAGACTGGTAAGTTTTAAGGCACGTTTCAAGCAAATTCTCCAGGGGTTCGGGCTTCCCAAACTTCCTCCCCTTTTAAAGAGGAGATATGGTTGGCATTTTCAAATCTTTTAGGCACCAAAATAGAGTTTCTTTTCAAACTAAGGGTCTTAAATCTCCTTCCCCCAGGGAAAAAAAATGGTTTCTGGGCTTCTGCCTTAAGGAGATTAAGTATTTTTGTTCCTTTCTGTCTTGAGGTATCTTCAGCTCCTTTGGAAAGGCGGAATATCCCACAGGGAGCCATCCTGGAGCTAAAGGTGGGAGAGACCCAAGTGGGTTGCCTGTGGGTCTGGAAAAGGGGACGGTGGAGGAAGTAGGAGGAGAGGGACAGAGGAGCCAAACGGAGGAGCCGGATGGAGGACCAGGACGGAGGAGCGGGCATGAGCCCAGGTGCAGGGTGCAGGCAGCTCTTTGGCTCCCGAGAGCAGCGAGGGGCCTTCCTTCTCCCTGCAGCATCTCCAATTCCCATTCTGCCCCCATTCCTGGAGCGAGGCCGGGAGCAGGTAGGCTGTTCCTTGGCACGTTCCCTCCTTTCCCACGCAGCCCCCTGAGCTCCCATCCCACCTAATCCCAGCCAACCCACCCAAGGGGATGCTGCAAGCAAAGAGCTGGAGCCAAACACGTTTTTGCCAGAATCCGTGGGATCGGTCACCACCATCCCGGCCCGGAGCACCGGGCGCCTCGCAGGGCACATCCCATGCAGGAGACTGGCTCCCTCCCAGCCTCCCAGGGCTCTCAGAGCTCTCTGTTTCCCTTGGGTGATTTTCACTCTATTAAAATACTCTCATTAAACTGAACCAAGAAAACCCCCTAGCTTCAAATATGCTACTCCTGATGGCAAAAGTAGTATTGTTCAGAATACAGGATATAATTAACAAAAATGAGCCAGAGGCCAATTTAGGCAAGCACAGGACATTCTTCTTGCACTCCCTTTTATTCCCAACCGGAGCTGGCAGCACTGGAATTGCTTCAGCCAAGCTTAGTGTTTCTCCGAGTGCAGCAGTCACGTCCCGAGCAGGGCTCGGTGCTTGTTGAACCCCCTCTTTTATGGGCATAAGAAGAATCTTATGGATAAAAGGATGGATGGATGGATACGTGCGGATGGTTTTGAAATGCTGATTTTTCTGTTCTGATTCAGCACACAGCAAATTGTGAAATTCCAGGGTGTCCCAGAGGAATGATGTTTTATTTTCCAGTGAGGTGTCTGGGTGCTGCCTGTCACCGGCCACAGAGCAGGAGGGGCGGACGCGTTTGTAATTTGCTGATTTTTCTGATAGGTTGCAAGTGAAAGAAAGTATGGGGAAAAACAGGCTGAGCATCACCCTCCCAGCACGGCGCTGAGTCCTGGGCCTGACCGGTGGTCCAGGCGCGTCTGACCCTAGGGAGCATCTCCAAGGACTTCCCTGGACAGCTCCTGTCTGCAAAACTATCCATATTTCTGTCTGCATTTTGTAAATTAGACTCTGTTCCCCAAACTACCTGCACTAAGTCTGAAAGTCTAGTGCAAAATACCTGCACTAAGTCTGAAAATGTTTGCTGCTGGGACCAGATACACGTTAAACGCAAAAAAACTATTATCCACGTATCTCCTTCGGGGAATTCAATGGCCAAAAGGGACTTTTGATCTTCACAGCTTGCTCCACATTTCCCTGCTTCTCCCAGTGTTACTAAGTGGTGTTAAACAGGACAAATCCCTCCCTTTCAGGGTTAAGCAGCTGTTTTTTCTTTTTGTGACAGGTATGAGGGATGCCCGGAGGAACTGGGTGCTGCGAGGGGTCTGTTCGGAAGTCCATTGTGCCGACACCACTGATGCCACCACGGCTGGACCAGGACACAAAACCCCAGCGCCTCTGAGGCTGGGGCACACCTGGGCCTGGCGTAAGCTGAGGTTTGTTCAGCGTAAGGAATCGGGTGCTGACAGCAGCACTTTTAGGATATCTGTCCCAAAGACAAGCCCGTCCCTCTCTGTGTCCATCTAACCCCGATAAATGGAACAATTTGGTCACGTGTTGAGCCAAAGCCAGACCCGCTGGTCCTCTGTGCTGTGTCACATCACCCGGCTGCCCCTTCGGAGCGGCGCTGAGAACACGCTTGCAGCAACACGCCAGGACACACTGTCATTTTGCCTTGAGTTTTATTGTTACATAAGCAAAGACAGCGGAAAAAAAGCAGAAGCGAAGGTCTGTAGGCATCAAATAAGTCAGCACAGATCAGGGATGTGCAAACTGTGGTGAAACTGGTGCAAATGCACATCCTGGCAGGGGATGAGCTCCAAGCAGATCCCAAGAGCTGAGGTAGCTGAAGGAGAGGGGGAAAATACTGTGAGTACACTTTGGAACTTGCCCCAGATCACACTGTAGCCAATGGAGGGAAGTGTATTTCAGCATTTCGTATTTGCTATTGCCTTTTCTGCCTTGGTTAGAAGAGAGATTGGTTTTGTCTTCCTGCTGTGATGGTCATTAAAAAAAGAAATTGCTGAAGATCTGGAGACTCAGAGGAGCACGGGTCTGACCTAGCAATGGGTGATCGTTGGCCCTGTCATCTTGCTGTGCATCAAAGCTGTGCGTCAGCATTGCTGAGCTCCTGCTCTGGTTCCTCAGGCTCGTGGCTCCGATGGGGAGGTGGATCCGGATGCGTTTCCTGGGGTTTAGCCCCCTTGCCAGGGCTCTCGTCCTGCTCCAGGAGCTGCAGCTTGTGGGTCTCGCTGGGGCCGGGGTCCTGCTGAGGGGCTTCGCACACCTGCCCCTCGTTGCTTGCGTCTCTCGCTGGGGTCTCAGAGGGACAATTGGGGTCCTGCTCTGCTAACTCCCTCTCCGGGGCCTGGGGGCTGCTTGAGGCATTTCCTTGTGTCTCGGCATCCTGGGCCTGACGGTTGTTCGGACCCTGTTCCAGCCTCTCGGTCTCTTGGGTATCTGGGTCCTGTTTTGGTGCCCCGTTCTCTTTGGCTGGACGGATATTTCTGTCCTGCTCTGCAGTCTCCAAGCCCAGAATCTCCCTTCTCTTCGGGTTCCGCTCTGGTACCTCAGTCCCCTCAGGGACCTCTGGCTCCTCATCTGGTGCCTCCGGGGTCTGGGGGGTGTCTGGGCTCTCAGCTCCCTGGACCTGATCGTCCTCCCTGCCCGCCTCCTCCTGGTCCGTCGCCTCCTGGGCCCTTCCTAGCGCCTGGCCCTGCCTGAGCTCCTTGTAACAGGCCTTGGCCACGCGGAGAACCAGCCCGAGGAACTCGCCGAAGTCCACCCTGTCGTCGCCATCCTCGTCCAGGCAGCGCAGCACCTTCTCCGCCGTTTCCCGGCTCCGGGGGTTCTGCAGGGAAACAACCATGGGGGTAAAACCCATCAACCCTTCGCATCAACCCATCAAGCAGGGTCAATGCAGCCTCCGCGTGGAAATCCGGGCATGTGGAGGGATCCCAACCCTGCTCACCGCGATCACGTCTGCAAACTCGCGCTGCACGAGCAGCCTCAGCTCCTCCTCGCTCAGCGTCCTGCAGTCCCCGTCTCCCCGCGCGTACGTGGAGAAGGCGGTGATGATGCCGAGGATGTTCTCCTGGAGCTGGGACATCTCCCCGCAATCCCGAGGCAGCCTGCATGGAAAGCACCCGCAAAAAGGGATCTTGGAGTGCTTACCTTGCAGATAAATTACTGTTAATAAGAGAGCTGAGTGGGGAGAGAGATGAGCTGCCAGAGGAGGAGCAAGGTAGAATAAAGTAGAACAAGGGGAAGAAATGAGAATAAGGGAAAAATGAATCTCTGGAGTGCTGCGGGCAAGAGGATGAGCAGAGATGAGGCAGAGAGAAGCTGGATGCATGAGGGATAGGAGAGGGGAGCAGAAGTCTTCTCCTTGGCCTTAATTTGGCTTTATGTTGTGCAGAGCAGAGCTGTGAACACAGTCACTCAGCACAGGAGCTCCCTTTGGAGATCCCAGCAGCGCATCCATGGCCTGGAGCTCCAGGAACAGCCGGGCAGGGGCTCGGGAATGTTCTCTCCATCCCGGTTTACCTGGGTCAGCAGTAGGGACAGCTGAGCGCGTGCAGAGCAGCTCCGTGCGATGAGTCTTATATAGGGCTCGTGACCACAGCGAGGAGACACCCCTGAGACACCCCCCGAAACACCCCGAGCCCAATTACCCCGTCCTCCCCATCCCCATTTCTTCCTCATTACCTTCTGCACTGATGTATTTCTCAGGTCACCGTAAGGTCCATCCAAGCCCGCCCCACCTGCGGACGGACGCATCTGGGAGGTATTTTACCAAAAAGGCTATTTTTACCACTGGAGGTTTGTGTTTGGGGTGATGCCTGAGGAGCGCCCGCGCTCCTTGCAATTGCAGGGGTGTTTTGTGCAATCCCCAAGTGACGCCCAGGGGAGGGGACCGCCAGGAATGCCTTGGGTTGGCATTAAAAAAAGAGATGAGAGAGAAAAAAGAAGCAAGAAAATTATCACATTGAGATGTACGTGATTCCTTCCAGAAACACCCTCACGCCTGACTGTGTCGGGCAAAGAAACCTTTTCAAATAGTGCCACCAAGTGGCATTTGGGACCAGGCTGTGGCGTGGCTCATCCTGCACCTCCATTGCCATTTACCATCCAGGAAAAAGCAAAATATGGTCCAATTTTTATCTGTATTTAATGTGTATTTTTGCTCTGTTGACCTCCCTGTCCCATTGCATGAGAATCCGCCGCTTTCCTGCAGCTCGGGCGCCTGCTGTCACCTTTTCGTTAAGCTGCCGGGGGAGAGGCACATTCCTGCTGCCGATTTCTGCTCAAGCCCCTCGCCCAGCCCTGACCAGGGTGGTTCCTCTTGTAGACAAGCACGGACAATAACAGGGTGGTGTTGAACAGCCTTTCATACCTGCTTTATGCAACAGAAAAAGGTTAGAGGGATGAACGGTGGGGAGGTAAATTGAAAGAGAGCAAGAAACACATAGCAGGGAACAGGACAAACCCCCGTTTAGTGCAGCTGGGTTATGTGCAATGCAGGAGGGCAGCGGCTATGTAATTCCTGGTGCTGTTGGAGCCACCTGGGCTGTGGGTGCTGCTGCTCCCGGGGGCTGCAATAACGACTGCAAAGTCAATGCAGCTGCGTGGCCCTGGGAATCCGCCCTTCAGGCCATCTCCGTGGGCTGGGGATGGGATCCCAGTGTTTGGCTGTGCTCAAGGAGTGACATCAGGCTGCAAAACCTCAGCGTAGTCTTGTCTTGGCACGTCCTTCCTCAGGGTGGCACTTGCCTTTGTGGGAAAAATAAATATTTGGGCAGCATTTGGCCTCTGCTTGCTGTTTCCCTCCCTTCTTGCCCACCGAGCTGAGGTTTCACCTAATATTTTCCTGCTCCTAATATTTCCCTTATTCCACATGCAGAGCACAGTCCTGGAGCCTGTCACGCAGGAATTTATCTCTGTTTCTATCAGGAATTGGGCTAATTGGAGAGAAACGCTTTCTTCTCCGACGCTTCCCAGGCATTCTGGCGAATTGTTCCTGTTGCGAGCCTCTTTATTGCTAATTCCATGTGACATTAAGAAGTGCGATATATCAGCTTTTCCCTAATACACGTATCTACTTTTTTTACATGCTAATGAGCGTATTTAGCATATTTCCTCAGAGCTAATTGGATTCCAGGGCTCCCCGCGGCAGCGCCCGGGAAGGCAGCGCGGTGCCTGCAGCGCCTAAAGACTCTCTCTGCATTTGAATGATCTCGCAAGTAAAATTAGGAATTAATCTCCTGGCTGAAAGAACACTTCAGTGCATGCTCTTTTTTTCTGTTGTTTTGAATAAAATTTAGTACGTATTTTAAGAATTGTTGTGGTAGAAGTTAATTAAACCCTTTCTTTGCCTTTCTGCAGGGACTGCAGGAAGCAGTGGGGGCGTCTCAGCCTTGCTCCTGTTGCAGCCTGTCGGTTGCTGTCCTGAAAAGCAGCTTTTCCTCGGATTTATTTGCTTCCCGGTGCGCCCAGCCAGGTGTTTTGGCACCAAAGCAGGCGTTATCCATGGGGGAAGTGTTTCCCCAAGGGACAAAGGCAATTCCCAGCTAACTAGTCCGTCGGGAAACGGCCTCGTGTGGGTGCTCCGTGATCCTGAAGCTCATCCCGGCAGAGGACGCTGCTCCTACGCCAATGTCACACGCAGGTGTCCGAGCTTGGCTGCACCCGGAGCCCTCGCGCTGCAGGAGCCGGGATGCGGATGTGACTCAGGGCTGGTCCCCGCCGCAGCCTGGAGGAGAAGCCTCTCCGGAGGGCTCGGGGGTGGCCGCGGGGACGTGTTGGGAAACGCAGCCCATTTGGGGTGACACAGAACGCACTGGCCCCATCCGGGAAGCTGCTCCCAGAGCCAGGGAATTGGCTCTCCCTTTCCCGGGTTGCGAGAGCCGCTTGTGCCCGTGGGCTGCTCCAAAGCTGCCCCTGGGTTGTTGGTGCCGGCAAAGCCAGCGCCCGGCCCGGCCGAGAGCCCTTTGCGCTCCCTCATCGCGGACGCTGGTGTTGATTAAAGCTTTGCACCCGGGTGTCCGTCCGGCTGCCCCAGTGACGCTCCACCCTGGGGACAGGCTGAGGCGTCACCGGGCGGCGGTGGGGACGGGTGAAGGCAGGAGGAGGAGGAGGATTATGTCCCCAGCAGGGGCAGGAAACCGTGCACAGCAGCGAGGCCTTGGAGACGGGAAAATCGCCTTTCCGGGCTGCGCTTCCACGTCCAACAGGAGCAGCCTCTGATATTTATGGCCCTGATCGAACCGAGGAGCCCTCTGAGGAGCTGGAGAGATCTTCAGCACTGCCTTGACCAGGGTGAAGCCCTGGGCCAGGAGGCTTCACGTGCTGCCGCGTCTGCAGAAACGGCTGACAAATCCATCCCTGAAAGTGTGAAATGGGGATGAGGGAATTCTGCGTAGGGATTAGGTGGGAGAACGCAACCGTCTGGGTAAAGTGCATTGCGCTACAGCGAGCGGTCGACCGCTGCACGTGAGGATTTGGGAACACAGTAAAACAGTGCCCCATTTGCCACCTTCTCTTTGTGTTCCGCAGGCATTTTTACGTTCCTATGGGCTATCCCGGGTTTGATTTACGGGTATTTCAAAAGTCAAATGCTGCAGATCTAATCTAACTCGTAGCAGAGCCGTATTGCAACATGACGGATAATATAGGGAGTTGCAGGCGCAATGGAACCGTGCAGCGTCTTGGGAAGGAGAGCAGTGGACTTCTTTACCAAGAAAAAAGAAAAAAGGAAGTAAGTTTTCATGTTCACCAAGATTTATTCTCGCAATTCAATGTGCTGCAATTATTGCTACAATATACAGACTCGTTTCAGCTCCCTAAGTGCAAGCATGAAGGTGGGATTTGATATCCGTGCAGAGGTGGAAAACGCCTTGTAACAGACATTAAGGACATGGAGAACAATATGCGACCGGTTACAAAAATGGCTTTTGCTCAGCAGGTCTTTGCAGACAGCTCTGCTGCTTCCCGACGTTTTCCCGAGGTTGCTCCGGAGCAACGTGAAGCCTTTTAATTGCACCAGGTTGAACCCTGTCTCTGGTTGGAAGTTGGGCAACCCAAGGTGTCTGCAGGGCTCCCTTCCCTCTGAACTTCTCCCTCTTCGGTCTCTGCTCTTTCCTCACCCTGGTTCCTCCTGCTCTATTTATGCATCCTTAAAAGACCTTTCCCAAGCGATTTTAAAACGATCCCTTTAAGCTACTTTTCTCAATATTCTCATAATAATTTCAACCTAAAAGATGCGTGCAAAAGAGGATAGAAAGCCCAACCACAGTAACTGAATTTAAGCCTTATTATGAAAGTAGTTATTTGTATGTGGTAAGAAAAAAAAGTTTGAAGGTGAAGAAACAGGTTTCCCTGAAAGCAATTACTTGCATTGCCCATATTTCTGCTCTTTTTATTGCACTTAACATTATGCAATAGAAATAAGGGTCGTAATTAAGAACCAATTGGGAAAAAAAAGTTATTTAAAGTGAAACCCTTCTCTCTCCTCTTAATACAGATGAGAAATCAGGAGAATCCCCAGGGGGAGATCCCATTTCTGCAGGAAAACCTCTGTTGCGCACGGCTATTTCTTGCCTCGCAGCCACTTCTCGCACCGGGCCAGGCAGCGCTCCACGATGGCCATGGTGCTGCTCTGGGGACGGCTGCTGTCCCCGAGTGCCGCCGTGCTCCGGGGCTCGCCGGGCTCCACGCAGCTCGTGCTCGGCAGCGTACAGGGATCCCCGTGCGGGATGACGCACGGATCCGGGCAGGGGATTGCGCCCTGGGGAGGGATGGGCTGCACTGGCGAGGCTGCAGGGTGCAGCGGGACGGTGTCGACGGGGGTCCCTGTCACCTGCAGGGGACAGGGATCCACTGCATGCTGCATGGGGAAGGTGTCCACGGGGGTCCCTGTCACCTGCAGGGGACAGGGCTCCACCAGGGAGATTGCATGCTGCATGGGGAAGGTGTCCACGCAGGTCCCTGTCAACTCGAGGGCGCATTGCTCCACCGGGAAGCCTGCATGCTGCATGGGGACGGTGTCCACGCAGGTCCCTGTCACCTGCACCATGCAGGGCTCCACGGGGGAGCTTGCATGCTGCATGGGGAAGGTGTCCACGCAGGTCCCCGTCACCTCGAGGGCGCATTGCTCCACCGGGGAGCTTGCATGCTGCATGGGGACGGGGTCCACACAGGTGTCCACGGGTGGCATGCAGGGTGGCAGGCGCTGCTGGAACATCTCTGCGCTGCAGCAAGGCTGAAGGAGAAGGAGCCTTGGTCTCTGCTCATTGCAAAGCATCAGACCTTTCTTTTCCTTTTCTTTTTCCAAATAGTGAATTTTTCAGCAATTATCATTAATCATAACTATCACTAATATAGTTAATTTACAATTACAAACTTGGAGCTATCGCCCTCTGTTTTCTAGACCTCTTCCCGCACTGAAGCTCCCTTGCAGAGGGCACCCGTCTCCCCGGAGCTGCAGCCTCCTTTCCCAAGGCTGAAGGCAGCAACGAGCCCAGCAGGTAGCAGGGGCTCAGCGCACTCACCTGGCCGTGCACGGGGCTCTGGTCACTTCGATGCTGAGATGGAGGTGGGTAACTACATGCAGAACCGGTGCCCGCAGTGTCAGTGATCCGGGATAGGTCGTATCCTCGTCCTCTAAATCCAGAGCAGTGTTTGCAAGACGTCCGTGGCGGTGACAGCAAAGGAAGATCGAGATTACTCTTTTGAGCTCTTATGGCAAGGATGATAAACAATTTCCTTGATGCAGCGGGTAGCACCAGCGCGTAGCAGACCTGAAACCGCGGTGATGGGCTCAGATCTACTCAGGGCAGCAGTACTCACCCAGCAGCATGCGGGGAGGCCGAGCAGACGGGGCGAGCGTGGAGCTCTGCAGCGCGCCGAGGAGCTTGGCCTGCAGACACGCAGAGCCCCGGGCGCTCGCCGGGCTCCCCTCGCCAGCCCTGCCCTGCTCCACCTCTGCCCGCGATGCTCCATTTGACTAATTGTTTCTAAATGGAAACTACCAATTTCCGTGGCTGCAACCTGGAGGGAGCCGACGCGAATCACACGGCCTTTCGGCGCTGCTGATGTCAGGGAAGAATTTGGGAAATGAATGGATTCTTGACTTGCCGTAAAGTATTTGGACAGTCATGGGTTGGATTTTTCCATGACAGGGCATCACCCTTGCATCCAGCACATCACGCATGCCATTAGGAAACAGGACGGGATGTGGGATTGGAAGATCCTTTTAACTAAATCTGGCCTATTTCTGTCATCATGTCTCTCCTGTTCAGGTCTGGTTCTCCTGGTACTGAAGTCCTGAGGTGCTTTTGGAAGCTCTTATGAAATCATCACTAATCTCATGATGTTTTGCATTTTCTCCAGGATTTCTGACTCAAAAAACAGCACAATATTCCAATGCCATGATGTTGCCTTATCCCTTTGTGCCAGAAAAGCAGATTTGTCCTTGGAGAAGAAACCAGCAACACCCTTTGCTCCAATGTCTTACCAGAGTCAACTCTGTCGCACTAAGGGTTAATTCAAATCACTTGGTAGACCAAGTCAGTTGCACATGCTGAATTTCTCTATTTCAATTACAACAACCAAAAGCCACTGCATAACTTTCTGCTGTCACAAGTTGCTGTGGGACATCACCAGACTCAAGAGCAGGTCTAAAGGGAGGAGAATGTGCCAACACAAGGACACTTCTTCGTGTGCCCTTGTCCCCGTGCGCAGGCGACGCGGCTCCCACGCTTGTGTCACCGAGTGACTTGGGGCTAGTTCGGAGAAGGAAGCTCGATGGTCTTTGATCTTGCCCAGAATTACCCTTGTTAGCTCTCCCTTCTCTCACCTAACGAGGGAATTTTGGTTGAGGGCTCCTTCCCGTGACCACAATTGCGGTGGGCAGAAAGTGGTGATTCCGCGCGGCTGCGGTCGGGGATGCGACGCTATCTCTTGGGAGCCTCCAATTCCACTGTGCAGAGGTGCCACAAGCAAAGGACTTCACTGCTAAGACACAGTATCCTCACCCCTGCGGCACCAAAGAGGTGGGCGATAGGGGTAGAGTTTCTTTAAGTTTTGGAAGAAACTAAATGAAATTAAATGTCTTTTTGGGGTTGATTTAATGAAATTAAATGTCTGGGATGTCACAGTGTGGTGACATCCCAGACTACCCTATTGCCAAAATAGTAACCAGTTTCAGCTGCACGGGAATATTGCGTTGGCCGAGGAGCAGAGCTGACCACAACACGTGGGTGCTCCATGGACGGGGCTGCCTTAGCCGGGCTCAAATATGTGGATCAGGAATTCAGGCTCGCAGGCAAGTCTTGTGGTCGTGCGTACCACCCCAGCGGCCAAGTTTCATTAAAAATTGTGATGTTGGTAAGTCATTTAAGGATTGAAGGTGGAGCAGGCCTGGATTTTATTTCCATACCCCTGAGGTGTCTCACTTCCGGAGCCACGGACACTAAATTTGTATAAAAGGGTCCATATTGGGGTGTTTCTCCAACCATTTTTGGTTTCTCCTGCCTGTTGGTGATTTGGGTGAGTCTCTTTTGGCTTGCTGGGAAGCAACGCGGTGGATGGGGCTGTGAGTTTTATAGCTGTGTGCTTGGAACAAGAAGAGCTGGTGCTTCCATAGAGCCAGATTTGTGTAGGGCACTTAGCAAATACCTGAGCGAGGTGTAAGAGCCCGTTCCAGCCTCCTCTAATGCTCTGTTTGCCGGGTGGTTTGTAGCTCTGCGCTTTCTCCATTGAGCTTCTCAGGGCAGCTGAGAGTGGCCTAACCTCCCTCCTTACCCTGTCCTAACCAGGAAATTACGGGGTTTGCAGGGATCAAAAGGGAAGGCAAAGACTTCAAAGGGAAGAGTGGGAGGGAAGATAAGGAGTGGAGACTCGCAGGCTGCGAGGACAGGCCGTGCCTGGAAGGGCGTCTGGATGGGACGAGCTGGGAAGACGGGAGAGGTGGGGAAGCAGGCGGATACTTGGTGCAGGCAGAGCTACAACCTTGCCTAAAATACTTCCACATGGGGTTAAGTGCCCTATGGATGTCAGGCTGTTTCCACATGGGGTTAAGTGCCCTATGGATGTCAGGCTATTTTCCAAACATTGTTCCATAATCTGTTGGAAGGAGTTTAGCTTAACTCAATGGACCACCTTGTTCAAGCTGAACGTCTCCATTCCCCACAATGCTTCTTCCTTTCCTTCTTTCAGCCTTTCCTCAGAGATGTTCTGCCAAAACGAGTACCAGTGCAAACAGCCTTGCCTTCCTCCTCCCATCTTCTCGCTCCGGAATTACCCCCAGCAGCGTAGTGTGGAATCTTGCGGCTCTGCCTGCACCATCCAGCGCTTAACTCCGTGCGTGGATCCGTGCTGCTGCGGCGGAGTCGCTCAGTCCACCACCAAGTACGTGGACCTGGGCTGTAATGTCGGCCTGACGCAGTCTGCCCGGTGCCTGGACCCGTGCAGCTGTGTGAGCCCCCAGTGCACGACCACGTGTGTGGATCCTTGCTGTGAAGTCACCAAATGCATCACCAAGTGTGTGGATCCGTGCTGTGGAGCTGTGACCAAGTGTGTGGATCCGTGCTGTGGAGCTGTGACCAAGTGCACAACCAGCTGTGTGGATCCATGTTGCAGAGAAGTGACCAAATGCACCACCACATGCGTGGACCCATGCTGTGACAAAGTCACCAAGTGCACCACGACGTGCGTGGATCCTTGCTGTGGAGCTGTGACCAAGTGCACCACCAAGTGCGTGGATCCGTGCTGTAAGGTGACCAAATGCACCACGTGTGTGGATCCGTGCTGTGACAAAGTCACCAAATGCACCACAACGTGCGTGGATCCGTGCTGTGGCGAAGTCACCAAGTGTGTTACCAAGTGTGTGGATCCGTGCCAATGCACCACCACGTGCGTGGACCCGTGCTGTGATGAGATCACCAAGTGCACCACCACGTGCGTGGATCCGTGCTGCGGAGCTGTGACCAAGTGCACCACCAAGTGCGTGGACCCGTGCTGTGAGGTGACCAAATGCACCACGTGTGTGGATCCCTGCTGTGACAAAGTCACCAAGTGTGTAACCAAGTGTGTGGATCCATGCTGTGGAGCTGTGACCAAGTGCACCACCAAGTGCGTGGATCCGTGCTGTGAGGTGACCAAATGCACCACGTGCGTGGATCCCTGCTGTGGCAAAGTCACCAAATGTGCCACCACGTGCGTGGATCCGTGCTGTGACAAAGTCACCAAGTGTGTAACCAAGTGCGTGGATCCGTGCTGTGGAGCTGTGACCAAGTGCACCACCACGTGCGTGGACCCATGCTGTGATGAGATCGCCAAATGCACCATCACGTGTATGGATCCGTGCTGTGAGGAAGTCACCAAGTGCACCACAACGTGCGTGGATCCGTGCTGCGGAGCTGTGACCAGGTGCGTCACCAAGTGCGTGGATCCGTGCTGTGAGGAAGTCACCAAGTGCACCGTGACGTGCGTGGACCCATGCTGTGGCACAGCCACGAAGTGTGTCACCAAGTGTGTGGACCCGTGCTGTGGCACAGCCACCAAGTGCGTGGATCCATGCTGTGGCACTGCCACCAAGTGTGTCACTGCATGTGTGGACCCGTGCTGTGGCACTGCCACCAAGTGCGTCACCAAGTGCGTGGATCCATGCTGTGGCACAGCCACCAAGTGCGTGGATCCATGCTGTGGCACTGCCACCAAGTGTGTCACTGCGTGCGTGGACCCGTGCTGTGGCACTGCCACCAAGTGCGTCACCGCGTGCGCGGACCCGTGCTGCGGGGAGGTGCTCCAGTGCCCCTCCACATGCTGCGGGGCCACCTCGTGCGTGGACACCTGTGGCACGGTCACTGTCACGTCCCCGTGCGCGGGCCCCTGCGCGTCCCCGTGCGTGTCCCCGTGCCCCCGGGTCTATGCCATCAGCTGTGCCGATATCTGCTGCCGCAAGCGCGTGGCCCATTGAGGCCCTGTAGTTTTCCTTACATTTTTACATAACTTCTCTTGTATTTATTTAAGGCACGATGCCTTTTCTTGTAGCTTTTCTCATAACTAAATGATTTTGTACCCTCAGGAGCACTGTGTGTGCCCTGCAGTGTGATCTCCTAATCCTTCTGCTCTGGGGCAGCTGGAGTAATTCTTCCCTTTGCTTTTTTTTTCCCATCTTCTCACTTTCCTGTAGATGTGAAGCAATAAAAAATACCGATCTTGGCATCAACTGTCTGCACAAGTGTCCTTCACTCTCCCGCTCCCCTTAATTTTCTCCTAAAAGGAGAAAATTGGCCTCTCTTTAGAGGGGCAGCGGCTTCCAGATGCATGAAGAGACTCAGGAAGGCTGCAAGGATTCCTTCCCCACTGAATCCTGGGGAAATCTTTACTGCTCTTTGCGGGGTTCCCAGAGGATTTTTGGTAGCCCTCCATGCAAACAGGGAATAGGAGCCAAGCGCTTGCCCCGTTAGCGCTGGATTCATTTGCAAGTTGCTCTCTGGAGAGTGAGGGACATCCTTGGGGGACGTGTCTGGCTTTTGCACACATTGAGGACAGTCCTAGGGACAGAAAGGAGGAGAAAGCGGGAGGAAGACTGCGGATGAAGCCAGAGGACCCTCCGGCCCCTGTCCTTAAGGGATGCCCAAGGACTCCAGGTTGCAACTAACCCCCAATTGGCTTCGTCTCACTTTTTCTGCTGGAGGAGTTTGCCCAATTACGGGCTGTGATAAATCACACCTGAGGACACTGCAGCGGGGCAGAGTGGGGACAGCTGAGCTGCCGCCGGCCTCGTGCTTGTCCCTTGGCCTGGGCAGTCTCGGGGGTCCAGGCAGGACCTGCCTCCTGCTCTTGATCGCACCGTGCTCGCCGTGGTCTGTTTCTCCAGGGAAATAAGAAAACGTAGAGAGGAAAAAAGCCTCTCAGGTACATTTCTCCTTAAACTGTTTTTCCGTAGCATCCCTCCAATTGCATTGTCTTTAATCCTTCAGGTGAGCTTGGAAACTGAAACTTTAGAGGGCTGAAATCCCCAGGAAGCAGATGTTTCATTTGCAGGTGGGCGCCGGGACACTGGGGCATGGCAAGAGGAATAGGGCCCCTTCTCCTCTGAACATTTACACCCTATCCATCGTGTTCTTATAACATTTTTGGAGAAAATCACACTGTGGAATCAGTGAACTCCATAGACCCAACTGCTCTTGCTGTATCCCGTGATGTGTGTCGAGGCCTACAACACCTTCCTCAAGGATCAGGGCATTATCTTGCTTAGCAGGGTGAAACCCTAAGGAAAACCAGATTCCCATTGCAAAGTGTCAAGTGATCAAACATCATCAATTGTCAGAAGGCAAAAAAGTTAAAATATCTGCGTTTTTTTTGCTGTCACCACAGCTTACTCCTCTTTTCCGTCTGGAATTTTGGTCAGATGCTCACTTATCATTCTTGGTAGGACACTCACCTTCCTGCGTAAACAGGAAAAGGGGCGGATTGGCCGCGCCGGGGCTCCTCTCGGCCCCAGGAGTAATGATTTAATTGCTTGATCAAATTGTGCCGGGCATGTGGAGGAGACAAGCCACTTGTTTTCATGTGAGGCTAATTACCGTGCGCACTCAGGCTCCTGGCATCCGAGGTATGCATGGATTTATGGAGCCAGGGATGCAGCCCTGGGATATGGCTGGTCCTGGAAGCTGGTCTTGGTGCCTGGTGCCCATGGGAATGTTGGATATAGCTAACCCCCAGACTCTAGCATGTGTAGCAATAAAGTAATAAAGAGGGTTGGGAAGGCCTCACTGTTCTGGAATTGTGGGGAATATCCCTGATTTCTATGAAAGAGCTTTGCTTTGGGTTTTCGCTTTGGTTCTGGTCCATTATCTGCTCTTCTCATTGGCCCTCTGCCCATCACAGCAGCCCCTGGTGCTGCAAGAGAGCTTTGGCTTCGCTGTGTCATTAAATGCATCTCAGAAGTAGCAAATTTGGGGAAAAAAATGCTTCTTTCCAGCCATTTACCTGGGCCTGGAATGATGCTGCTTGAAGCTCTGAGTCACTGAGCTTAATGGAACAAGTCAACTGAGCAAATTGCTCATAAATGTAATAAAGTTCCACAAATAAGGGTCAATTAAGAATAATCATCCAATGCTGTCTGATGTCCCCACATCCTACAACTGCCATTCAATTTCTAACTCCTAAAATATCTAATTTTCTTGTAAGTTGTTTCAATTTCTTTCAAATCAAATATAACAATAGGATTCACAATAACCCCCTATAGAAAAAGACCAGTCTTCAGCATCGGTTTTCCAGATGAGTCGAGAGCCCCAGGTAAACATGAACCAGGTCAAAATGGGGCAGAGAAAAGCTCCTAAAAAGGATGAGGAGAAGCAGCTGCTTCCAGGGGAACTGGAGGAGGAGGAGAACATGGGAGAGGTGAAGCAGATGAGATACTGGACATCTAAATTGGAGCACGTTCACTTGATTAGCTGCGGGGAACTGTCTTGTTGGGTTTCGCTGGTGTTTGGTTGTTTTTTAGCATCATCTGCCAATGTCAGAATTTGGGGAATTTCAGTTCTGCAACACTGCGTCTGATCTTGGCATGAAGCAGAGCTGCAGGAAAGACCTTGATGTCCCCATGCAGCCATGGGGACACGAAGGAGAGGAGGGGACGGCAAGAACGGCGAGGAAGCCAAAAGTGGTCCCAATCCCTCAACTCACGTGCATTTTGGACAGGAATTCCATTTTCCTCACGTAAATGCTAGAAATGAATCTGCTTTCCTGTGTAAACAGGACATAGTACTCATGCTGAATAGGATTTTTTCCTGCCGTTTAGTGTTTGTGTAAATGAGTTAATCGGTGGAATTGGCAAGAATGACAAAAACACACTGAGGCGCAGCCAAGTGCTGGTGTTCCACCACCCTGATGGGAACATCTCCAAAAAATAAAGATTTTTCCGGGCTCTGGAGTTATCATGATCAAGAAAGGCTTAAATACATGCATATGGAGTTCTGGGCTTAATGCCCCCATGAACAGAGGGGAGGCCCTTTGCACTGCTTTGGCGATGGAAGGAAAGATTTGGGAATGCCTGTCCCTTTGAATGGCTTGGAGAAGACTTCCTGGGAGCTGGAGTTGTCTCCAAGTTGGAATTGTCAAATGTGAACCTGGATAATAGACCAAGACCTTAATGAGGAAGGGGCTGGGATGGTTTTAATGGTCAAGGAGGGACTTGAGAAGCAGCTGAACACCGATGGCTTCTGTAGTATTAGCTCTCCCTTGCCATGAGAATTAGGACGTGATGTTTCTCATGGAAAATCCTACCAATTGTCCACTTTCCTTAATAATAGTCATTGATTCTAACTGTATTGGAAAAAAACTAAGGTATCATTCTGACACTTATGAGGAGATGAAAATATCTGAGCGTATTAAATCTTTTTAAAAAAGTAATTAATCCAGTGGGTGCTTCCTTTTAATTACCGCATTTTCCAATTGGGAATTGCATAGCTTGGGTATTAGGTGGAAGCGGGATTTACTCAGTATCACATGCTTTTCCTGGAAGGAGGTTTCCCCCCAAATTTAGGATGTAAACAAATATGAGAAGTATGTGGAGGTGGAGCCTGTGGGGATGCTAATGGTCGGGTGTCCCTACCCCTGGGCTTCCTCGTTTCCGGAGGTGACGCCACGCAGACCATATAAAAAGGTTGGTGTTTGGATGCTCACGCCAGTCCATTGGGCTTCTCTCCGCTCATCTGCATTGGTGAACTGGTGAGTTTTGGATTTATTCAGGAATTATGTGGTTGCTGTGTTGGTCTGATCAAAAGAGCGTATATCTGATGGCAGAACTTTGCTCTTTGGGGTTGATCTTGGCTCAGGGGGGTTGCTCTTTGGCCTAGGATTGGGATGGGGAAGAGGATGGTTGACCCTCAGGCACCTTCTTCTTCTTTGGTAACCTGGAAATGTCCCATCACCTCTGCAGAAGCCGACTGCCTTCCACCTCCATGAAGGGGGGAGGCGTCTACCTTCATTAACTCTTTTAAAACCTCATTAAGTCGGGAAATTAAATAAATGACTGGATGTTGCAGAGCAAGACTTGGGACTTCAGAAGAGATGAGTGGGAAGAAGGGTTGTCTGGAAGAAGGAAGCTGTAGAGTCCTTGGGGCAAAACTGGAGGAGACGAATGGGAGAAGCTAAGATGAGGAAATGCGTCAGAAAGAGGAGGTGCAACCTCAGGCCAAGCCAGCGAAGATAAACCTGTTAATTTTAGTGCTTCATCAGGGATATATAGCTGGAGGATTTGAAAGAGTGTTTGAATTGTGGCCTTTGGGCTCCAGCTGCTGGATTAACAGGCCAGTGTCCCATGAGCACCAATGTCCTGGTGTCCAGGAAGAGACAATGGACCCTGGAACTCCTCCTTTCATTACGTAGCTCAGGAAACAAGCTGTTCTCATGAGGGCATCTCCCAGGTGTAACTGGATGCAGTTCTGTGCAGCTCGGGGTTTATGGCTCCAGTTGTTCGAGCAGTGACACTTGCTGGTTCTCAAGAGGGAAGGAGTAACCTGGAAGCATTAATTGGCATATGTCTAGAACCAGAAGTTAATGGGCATATATCTAGAACCAGAAATTGATTGGCATATATCTAGAACCAGAAATGGCTGTGTGTGCACGTTTCCCTGGGTGGTTTCTCGCAGTCCCTTAGCCAGTCGTTATCTGTGTTTTGAAGCCAAGCTCCCCGCGGGGAGCATCCTCACCTCGTGCTCCTTCTCCCGCAGCGTCGCCGTCGCCCAGCGAGATGTCCTACTACGAGCAGTGCAAGCAGCCCTGCCAGGCGCCCCCCGTGTGCTGCGTGAAGAAGTGCCCGCCGTGCCCGGAGCCCTGCAGCACCGTGTGCGTGGATCCCTGCGGCACCGTGTGCGTGAAGCCCTGCCCGGAGCCTTGCGGCACCCAGTGCACCACCACGTGCTGCACCACGCAGTGCGCGGAGCCCTGCAGCGCCCAACGCACCACCACGTGCTGCACCACGCAGTGCGCTGAGCCTTGCGCCACCCAGTGCGTCCAGCCTTGCGCCACCCAGTGCGTCCAGCCTTGTGCCACCCAATGCACCACCACGTGCTGCACCACGCCGTGCGTCCAGCCTTGCAGCACCCAGTGCGTGGAGGTCTGCCCTCCCACCTGCGTGGATGTCTGCGCCAAGCCCTGTGCCACCACGTGCTGCACCACGCAGTGCACCCAGCCCTGCAGCACCCAGTGCGTGGAGGTCTGCCCTCCAACCTGCGTGGACGTCTGCGCCAAGCCCTGCGCCACCACGTGCTGCACCACCCAGTGTGTCGAGCCCTGCCCGGCCCCGTGCGTGCAGGTTTGTGCCACCAAGTGCCCGGATAAGTGCTAGACCGTGTGCCTGGAGCCCTGCTCATGGCCCTGGCTCGTGGGCCTTGCAAACGGCACCGTGACGAGCGTCTGTGCAATGAAAGGTGACAGACCCACCAGCAACGTACCGAGACCTTCTCTGCCTCCTCCGCTTGCTCTCCTTGCTGTAGAAATGTTGCTCTGAGTGTCCCCAGCCTTGGCTTCCTACACTGCCCCTTCTCCTTTCTTGGCACCTCTTCCCCTTGGGAGCTCCATTGGCCAACACTGTCCTGGGTGTCCTGAGGAGATTCCAGCTCCGAAGAGCTCTGCCTTTTTATTCTTTAACCCTCCACTTGCCTTTCATGTGTATGTGTAGCAATAAAAATGACCATTAATGGCATTTTCTGTGCTCTTGTCTTTTGTTCCTCTCTTTGTTCCTACATCTTCAGGTTCAAGACCTCCTTCCTCTAGCTTTGCTCTGAAGAAGCTGCTGCACTTGCAAAGGTTTCCTGCCTATAAACACATTCTAGCAGAGCGCAATGCTTTCCAATGGGGTAATGAAAACCTGGCCAATACTTTTTGAGAGATACTAACCAAGGAGTTTTGTCTTACTGGAAAATAATGATAGTAAAATATATATTGTTAAGTAAAAGATAAAACTAAGTGGAAGAAGACCCCAAATCCAGAGGAGAAAATATTGAAGCATTCTTTAATGATTTCTTAAAAAACTAATCAGATGGAGACCAAGTGGTGTTTTTGATAACCTCTCCCCACAATCCTTGCGCAGTGGGAATAGAGAACGAGGATTTGGCTTCCGGAGAGGAACGTTTTTGTGGTCCAGGGGCTTGGGACAAGGGTGCAGCTCTGTCCCTGGTTTTGCTGTCAACACCTCGTGCGGCTTCAGGCAGGTCTGGCCGCCTATCTGCTCCTATCGGCGCGGGGGAGCCACCGCCGCGACCCACGGAGCCGTCGGTATTTCAGGTTCATTAACATCTGCCTGGTGCAATCGTATTTTAATTCTATTGCAAACCCATTGTCTCCCTTTGGATTCCAGCCGGGAAGGGAGGCCCGTGTCTGGAGCCCATTGTTCCTGCCCTATTGTCACGGCTCCCACCCGTCTCCCGGGCAGGCTCCATGTCTGGATGCGGAGCGCTGCTCTCCACCTACCGTGTCATTAAGGCAAGGGTGGAGGGCGATTAATCTCCAGGAGAAAAGAGTTATATTTAGGTGTGTGTAAACACTGTTACCAAATCAGCCCGCGATGAACCCGTGGGCACGAGGGTGGCTTTGCCGTGGATTCCTTTTTGTGCGATTTCGGTCACCACAGTGATGGTATCGAGCATCAACGACAGGCGCAGGCATTCAGTGCACCTGAGCCAGGAGATTTTGCACTAAATGTGCATTTTGTTTCAACAAGACAGACTGAGGGGGCAAGGATACAGAGGGGAAGTCTGGGAACATCCCTCCCTGATTCCTATTGGTGAGCCCAAACCTTTGGGGCTTCGCTATTGAATCCTGCTGTCCACAACGTCATTGATCCCTGCTGCTCCTCGGCATCGGTGCCACCATCGGATACAGGAGCAGCCCTGGTCAGGAGGCCATGTGCGGTGGCCAACGGGGCGCATCTGGGATGAGACACCTGTGGTGGGTCCCAGCACCTGGCTCCACTGGTCCCGACGGTTGCGGCTCCCGCTCCACGATCCACGGCCACTCCATGATCACGGCTCCACGATTGACACCACCGGGAAGCTCCAAACCCGCAGAGGAAGCGGCAGAGGTGGCCGGTGCCGATGGGACGTCCCGTGCCCACGGGAGATGGTGTTGCAAACGCGCTGACGCACTGTCATCCCACACCCCTGCGGGCAACCTTGAGCATTGCTGAGGTTGCCCTATCTGCAGCTAATTAACCCTACCAGGTCCTCGTTAGCCTCAGGGTCTCTAGGACCCCAGACAAGGGTGGGTTGTGTGAAGATGGGGGTAGTTTTTCCTCTTTCCTCTCCTGTCTGTGAGCCTCTTCTGCTCTCCTTTGCCTCCCAGAAGTTCTGTTCATGGTTCCTCTATGAATCTTGTGGTTATAATGGATAAGGGAATGTAGTTGATGGATCAAATTCAGCTCCCTGGGGCCAAATCTACCTCCCTGGGGCACAGCGTTGAGGAGGGCTCAGGGAAGGCCTTTGCCATTGGAGCTGGAGGTAGGGCCTCATTTGGAAATGCTTTTCCTCTTCCTTGGAAAAGCTTCAAGGGGATCAACCATTTCTTGAGAGGAAAAGAAATCCTGCCCCGATGTCAGCAAACCAAACCCCGTGTTTGTAACTAAAAAGCTTTAGTTTCTTTGGGGGAAATGAAAAGCAAGGGTAAGGAAAAGGATGCTTAAAATAAGGCGATAACTGTGTATTTTGTTGGTGGTATTGAATGATTTGGTCTCTGTAGGGGGAAGGAAGAGGGAGAAGGATTAAGGTTTGCGCAAACTGGATTTCCTGGCTGGCTCCGAAGCTGGAGCTGGGCTGTGGGAGCCGAGCCCAGGGTCGGGACCGTGCGGATTATTAATGCATTAGCCAGTTATTACCAGACGGGGTGTGCCTGCCCGAAAATCAACAAGGCCCCCGCACCCGAAAGCATCTCTGACAAAGCTTGACTTAAATCCAGCACTAAGGAGGTGTCAGCGGAGCCAGTTCTGGTTGTGAAAGATTCTGGTCATCAAGTTAATCTGTCGTCATCGCTGCCGGGGCAGACTTCCCAACGGGTATAAAAGCCTTCCCTTCGGGAGGCTCCTCAATCCCGGTGGCTTCTCCTGCCCTCCTGTCCGCGGCCAGAGGCACCAGGTGAGTTTCGGCGCTCGGAGGGGACTTTGGGGCTCTGCTCTGGGGGTGATTTCTCCCTCTTGCATTTCCCTAGCAGCAATTGCAGCCATTTCCCCGCCCTGTGGGCTCTTCCTTTGTTGAGTTGCTTCTCGCTCCGGGCATCCAGAGGCTCCCTGAGGCTCAAGGACCTGCTGGACCATCCCCTGGCATCTCCTTTGCACCCGTTGGGCACCCACAGCCCTTTTGCTGGGTTCTCCAATGTGCCAGTGGTGGGACAGGTTCCTTGTGGTGGGTAACACCGTCCTCCTCTGGGATTTGCGATGCTGGGATCCTTATCGAGCTGTTTTCCTCTTCCAGAAGCATTTGCAATCCCAAACCCTCCCCGGCTTTCCACCCCGCTTGCACCATTGCCAGCAACCCTCATGCCTGCCCCGGTAGCATTAACTTTGGAAGACAAGGCTAAAAAAACAGGCTGAAACTGTGAAAACCTGCAAAGAATTGCATAAGGCTGAGAAATAAACTGTAAAAACCTGAAAAGGGGAGAATTGCTGAGGAGTAATCTGAATAGCACCTTGGTTTCCTTGCAGATCTAGCAGCGATGTCTTCCCACCAGCAGAAGCAGCAGCAGCACATCCCTCCGCAGTGCCAGGAGAAGTGTCTTCCCAAGAGCACGGAGCAGTGCCAGGCGCCCAAGGGACAGGCCAAATGTCCCGTGAAGAGCGTCCCGCAGCAGCAGCAGCAGCAGCAGTGCCCCAAGCAGAAGTAGCTCCGGCGCCGGCGGGGCAGAGAGGCAGCCGCTTCCCTGCGAGCGCTGCCTCTCCGGGCTGCCTCTGCCAAACGGGTTGGGAATCTGCAGGCTTTATTTGCAGGCGGAAGCTGCTTTGCAAAGAGATGCAATAAATTAGCTAGGATTTATTCATCCTCGACTATAGAAAAGTCATGAGGCTGTTTCCTTCCAATCTTTACCTCAGGGTGTGCTGCAATAAAATAGCAATTAACTGCATTATTCGTTCTTGATATGTTTTTTTTTCACTTTATTAATGCCATTCATGCTCTTCTCCTTTCTTGTAATTTAATGTCTTTACATTTCTATGCACCTAGCTCTAAGGCAGGTATGCACAGGTACTCGTGCGTGTTCTCTTTCCAGATTCTTTATCCATATGTTATCTGTATGTTATCCATATGTTATCCGAGCATCGGTTCAAGATGGGCGCAACCTCTGGCTGCGAATCCTTTTGGGATTGTTTCACCTTATCATGATGTTGTTTCACTTTTTTTGGACAACGGGCAATTTCGTGGGGTGTTGCCGTTTGGGAAATTACTTTCTCAGGCTTTGACTGTTTACCTGAGGATTTGGGTGTCTCCCAAGAGATGAATCTATTCCCCAAGACACAGTTCTGCAACAGGGCTATCGGATCAAGTTATTTTGATTTTTATTTACTTATTTATTTCAGGCCTAGCGGTGCCTGTGCTGGAGGTCACAGTGAGCGGCTCTGGGTGTTTTGGGGTATTTTCAGGTGTTTTCACATAGGGAGATCGTGAGATGAGTGGAGGTGCCCGCGGTTCTGGCTCTCCCACTTTCGAGCTAGGAAGAGACTTAGGTGCAGGAACTACCAAAAACTTCCAAAACTCAGTATTCAAAGTCACTTTTATTGATGGATTTTCACAGTGAAATACATCTTGGATACAATATCAGCCTAAAACACTTAGAGCGGCGGACCGAGCACGCGTGCAGTGACACGGTGTGATGAAACCCGCTCCTGAGCGCAAACCCGCTCCTGCCGCCGCTGCGGTGGGTGGCAGCCGCGCCTGGGGGTGATTTATTTCAAAACGTGTCTGGGTTGGATGTAATTACCTCTATCTTTTCCATCAATACCCCCGGCTTGCGCTGCTGGTTGCGGATCCTAGGGAGGTGCTGAGCTGGCTGCTATTTCCAATGCCCGATTCAGCTCAGTGGATACCCGGGAGGTGACGGATCTTTGGCAAAAACCCCTCTTTCCCCTAGGTTTTGTCACCTAAGATATTTCGCACTGTGGGTTCACGGTTCTGGGAAGCCGTGTTGCCCTGGAGCAGAGCTGTTCCTAGCACAACCCCAAAATCCTGCTGTTTTAGAGCAAACCTTGGAATGTGATGCCGGGGGGAGCATGGGGACCTGCACCGTGGGGACCGGCTTCGGGCTGGCGTCACCTTCCCCAGTCCTGGCTGAGCTGCCGTCACGCTCCCGACCTCTTCCCAGCGGGACAACCAGGAGAGGATAGGGACTCAGGCCACTAAAGACAAGCGTGTGTGCAAGAAAACCAAGCGCACATGCTAGAAAACCAAGTGCTTGTGCAAGAAAACTAAGCCTTGTGCAAGAAAACCAAGCGTGCAAGCCAGCCCGCGTTAGCTGCATCGGTCGTACAGATGTTAGCGTGGGATAATACTAATGTTAGTACAAGGAGAGATGGAAGCGGGGCTGGATTCTGCAGTGCCTAAAGGGGCGCTGGAAGCGGCGGCGGCGGGAGCGGGGCCGGCTGTGCTCGGGCTCCTGCCGCGCTGTGTTACTTCTGTGCCGGGGGCCACTGCGCCGGCACCTTCACCTGCTGCTGCTCGGTGAGCGAGCACTGCTCCAGCGGCACACACGGAGGCTCCGGATCAGTGCCAGGAGCCGGCAGCGGCGCCGGGATCTCCGTGCACTCCTGCTTCACCTGCGGGCACGGGATGGGCTCAGGAGTGGGGACGGGCGCTGGGGTCTCCTTGGGACCCTCAGAGGGTGGATCTGGCAGGGGAGCAGGGGTCGGCACGGGGATCTCCTTGCATTCCTGCTTCTCCTGAGGACATGGCACGGGATCAGGGGCAGGGATTGGCGCCGGGATCTCCTTGCACTGCTGCTTCTCCTGAGGGCATGGCACTGGATCAGGGACAGGGGTCGGCACGGGGATCTCCTTGCATTCCTGCTTCTCCTGAGGACATGGCACTGGATCAGGGGCAGGGATTGGCGCCGGGATCTCCTTGCACTGCTGCTTCTCCTGGCCGCAGGGAGCGGGCTCCGGGCAGGGAACGGGGATCAGCTCTGGCTGCTCCTTGCTCGGCGCCTTCTCCTGAGGATGCGTCTCCGGCTCGGGCTCGGTCTGGGGCAAGAGCGTGGGTGGCAGTTTGCACTGCTGCTGCTGCTGCTGCTCCTGCTGCGGGACCACCACCACCGGGGCTGCTTCTTCCGGACCCGGCACCGGCACCTCGGGGGCCTTCTCCGGGCACGGCGCAGGGATGTCGGGGTGCTCGGGCTCGGCGCTCTGCTTGGAGAGCAGCCCGGGCGGGAGTGTGGTCGGCTGCTTGCACTGCATCTGGTGCCCAGACATCGCTGCACGGAGCGCGGAAACCTGCAAGAAACACCGGAGCGTTAGTGCGGCCGCTAGGAGAAACTGGCCGAGGAAACTTGAATCACCTGCAAGGCGTCTTTCCCATAGAGACAGGCATGGAAAACATGACGGTTCCCTATTTCTTTTGCATCCAGTCCCTGTTCTTATCTCGCTGCTGTGACATGGGACAGTGCTCCAGCGCTGCTGCTTTGAAACGGAGCCGATTTGCACTTCAGAGCAATATCATCCGCTCTGCCCCGTGCATTTCCTTGAAGGAGAGCCGAGAGGAGGCTCCAGTAAATAACAGACCTGCTGATTCGGTAGCGGTTTCAGGAAGCCAAAATAATAACAAAAAACCCAGCAACAGCTGAAGGCAAAGCGGGGACTGACAGGTAGATAAAACACCCAGACCTGGATCCAACAGAATATTTCCCTTTGTCAAAACTGGGGATTTGCCTATTTTAAAATACCTCTCCGATTTTAAATGGAATTAAGGGAAAATTAAAGACTGCAAGACAGTTTAAAATAGAAAAAGCAAATGGCTTTGCTTGGAAATGCCTGAAGACCTTTTGTCTTATTCGCGGGTTTTAAAGGCTGCTCTGTGAAGCCCTTTAGAACATGCGGGCCCTGGGGATGGGTGTCCGGCTCCAGCCAGGATCCTGCTTCTCCGCTCCAATCACCTGGACCGGGAGGCTCCGGCACTGGGATAAGGCGGCTCCCGGTTTCGCTCTGACCTCACCGGTGACGCAAGGGGACGGGGAGGTCACGGGTGGCATCGTCCTCGTGGCAGCCACGGGATTAGCCGTGGAGATGCCACCCGTGGACCCTGGTCCCCGTGACCTCTGGCAGCACGTGGGAACGTGGGAATTCTGGCGGGAATGAGGACAACCTGATTCCCATGTCCCTGTTTTCCTAGGGACAATTTTGGAACACAAATAGAGTATTTGAGTCACAGGCTCGTTGCTTGGGAGGGACATTTCCAGGTCCCCTCAATGCCTGCCCCTCTCAGCACCTCTCCAAAGCAGATTTCTTCCTCCACATCCTTCCAGCTCCTCCACATCGATATCAAATGTCACTTACTATTTTCTTTATAGCAACCCGATAACATCTCGAGCCAAGTTAGCATCTTGCTGCTGATGCACTTGGCCTGGGAACTGCAGCACATCGGGGATATTTTCACCCTTCTGCTCTGTGCAATCTCCAGTGCTTACAAATCCACCATAAACAGTATAATTTCTCAATTAATTAAAGATTTAAAAGTATTGTTGCTATAAATCATAGAATAGGGAGCAAGAGGTAGGTTTAATAGGCCCTTTAGACCTCCCCTTTCCCGAAGGCAGGGCCAGTTATACCCAAACCAATATAATTTTATCTAATCTCGTCTTCAGAAAGGGTCTAATTTGGCACTTAACGATCCTCAGGTTCCCAAGCCACCTGGAAGTGCCTTGTCGTGTCCTTGCTGCTCGTCCTACCCCCGTGCACACAATTTCCCCTCTGCAGGACTCTGCTATGTATTTAAAGGCAGCTATAAAACAAATCCCTTCTTCAAGAGTCTCCATACATTAAATCAAACAGAAAATCACAGACATCACCCAAAAGAAGCCCCAATATCCTCCAACTCACCCAACCGACCAGCAGGGAGTTGCAGGAAGCCAAGCGGATGGAGGAGCTTGGAGATTTGAGGACTTTTATATGGTTTCAAGCCCTGCCTTCTGGGAATGAGTCCTCCTCGGTAATGAGCTCATTCTTTCACAACCGCTTTTGTGCGTTTCCTCCACGGACTTGTTTTACACGTAGGCATTGTGCAGACACGGCTTTGGGGACAGAAAGCATTTTAATCCCCTTTCTGAGTGACGTGACACTGCGAAATCCTTCTGAAACGTGAGGAAAGGAGGGTCTGCGGGTCCCCACTGGCCCCAGGCGGGCTGGGATGGTCCAATCCAACCCGATTCCGCCCCAGGCTGCGGCTTGGAGTCATTTCATGGTAGTTAATGATCCTGTCCCCACTTCTAAAGACAAATTAGTGGTTTAGGACAGGGACACCGATCTGTCCCTCTCCTAACTGCTCCTCATCAGTGATTTCTCTGATTTCCTAGAAATTCTGGGAAGCCACCACGAGTTGCTTTTTAGGAATTTCTTTCTTTTATTTTTTCCCCTTTTTCCACTAAGATCTTCATACTTTCCCTTCTTTCAATGCAAAACAGGTTACTCTGAATGAAGGCTGCTCACCCTGGTGCAGAGGATGTAGCTTCTGCCTATCCGAACTGGGCAAAAAAGGGAACTGAATTCATCTCCTTGCAACTTGTGGAAAGGAAAGGGACATTTAACAGTATTTATCACATCCAAAAGGGATTGGTTTGGCTGGATACCAGAATTCACCATTTAGCAGAGAAATAAAGGGAGTTTGTAGGGTTCCTGGTGGTTTCCCTTAACATCACTCCATGTGAAAAGTTTATGGAGTGAAAACGGCTCAGTTATTTAAAGAGAATTACTTACATTAAACTAAATTAAATCTAAACTATATCCAACTAGACTATATTAAAGCCCATTACCTCTTCCCACTCCTTCAAAGCTCAGGGAACTCTTTGGATCAAGATCGGCCCCATGGATTACTTTCACCAGCAGAGATGATGCCTGCTGCTCAGGGGCAAATTTCATCATATTTGGGTTTTTGGGGGCTCTGTCTGCCCATCCCAGGCCCTTGGCCCTTATCAGCGCAGCCGCTGCCGATGCAATCGCGACCGTGGTGCAACGGCCTCCGCTAATGACGCGTCGGCAACGCGGGGCAGGAGCCGGCGTGACTCCGCGCGGCACCTTCCCCTCTTGCTTCATCCCCAGGTGGGGAAGAGACTTCGCTTTGATTTCCAGCCTGCGCGAGACGGGGTGGAATTGCAGCCGGGAGTGAGTCCTGAGTCAGGTCCGGCCTCCGCTGCTGCTCCTTGCAGGATCCGGGATGCATCCCGGCCCGGAGAACCTGCCCGCCTGCTTTCTAGGCAGGCCCTGTGCCACCCTGGGCACGGCCTTCCCGCTGGGATCTGCTCCTGCCGCACAGGGGAAAAGCAGGAACAAGGGGAAAAGCACAGGCTCGGTGGAGCAAAAACTGCAGCGTTTTGTAATTATTGCACTTTTTGGCCTCTTTTGGAGGCTGGAACAACAGAATTAGAGAGGAGGGCCCATGTGTGTCATTATAGCAAGGGTTCCAGCTGAAGGGAATGAAGGAACAGCGTCAGGTTGAGGCTTCAGTCCTCGTTGCATCCGTCGCGGAGCCGCTGATAGCGCCAGGGCACGTAGCACCCGTGGAGCGGCGCCACGGCCGCCGTTGGGAATTGCGGCTATTCTAGCGCGCGACTGCGTCTCTGGGATGTGCAGCCACGCTGGGCGCTGCATTTCCAGCCCCAACTTGCAGCATCCAGTGATTAAAGCAAATCCATAGCTGGAAGGGCGACGACCTGAGCCCTGTCTGGGCAGCAGGAGGTGGGGCCGGCCTGACCTTATCCCTGGTTGGGATCCAGGTCCGCAGAGGCTCTCGCGGAGGTCACTGCACCTGCAAGTCAGCAACCTCAGCAGAAAAACGATGGTAATTAGCCTGGAAGAGGCTCTGGAGCCAGCCCGTGGAAAGGGAGGGAATGTTTTTCCCATAGCAGAGGTGTAGCTGCTTTCCCCTTCCATGCGAATTGCACAAAGACTATTTTTAGAGGCAAATTTCCTTGCTCAGATGTTTGGGAGCTGAGGGAGGAACGTGCAGCTGTGCAGCTGAGTGCATCCTGCTGCTCTCAGGTAACTTGAAACACCATAAATGAGAAAACCCCTGCTCCGTCCCTGCCTTTCTTGCAGCTCGTGCAGGTCCTGAGCCCCATCCACTCCACGGGGTCCCCCCGAACGCTGCTCTGCAGAGATCCAAGCGCTCCCAGCGCCTGCAGGGATGCTCTTCCCTCTCCTCCCTCCACGACTTTGAACTTTTATGCCCAGAGAAAATGATTTGAGGAAAATCTTACGCTCCTGGATTTCATGTCACGGTGTAATTGAGAAGCTGCCGAACCGGCTCTTCCAACACCCGGCTCGCCCTGATGGCTTAATTAGACACCGTTTCGTTAACACCCCGTCTTGTTCTTTATTGCTGCCTCTGTCATCACTTCGGGGTGGACACCTTGCTTCACTCATCTCACGAGACAAAAGGCTTAATTGCCTGGTGCTGAATTTCCTAGTATCGGTCTGTCTGCTGTGGTCCGGTCACTACAACCCAGTAACGTCCAGCCCAAGCGGTCATGCACCCTTATGGGGTCCAAACAGGCAGAAAAGGCCTTGAATATCCCAAAGATTCCATCCCCGCATTGGAAATTTTCCGTGTGAACCTGCCACTGGCGTTACCTTGTTGTTATCTTTAGGCAGGGCCGAAGATGGGAGGTTTTGAAGCATTTGAGAAATGTCTGAAGAAAAAAAAAGGGCTTTGATGCTTCAGGTGTGGCTAGCACAGGAGCCTTTGCTGCTAAAATAGAAATCGCCTAAGAACAGGGAGGCTTCTCTCATAAAGGACAAAAAACCCATAATTTTTTTCTGTGATTTGGACCATTTTGTAATACAAAAAATGCAGATGCTGTGCGATGCACAGGCAGGGCCCACAATATAGAGGAACTTTATAATTCCCCATGCTCTCACCCTGCCTTTGCATCGATCCTTTGCTCCGCAGGTGCGTTGGGTAAGTTTGATAGTGAAGCACCCATTAAATACTGCTAATTAGCCTTGTCATAATACGACTTAGTGCGGGGGCAAACATCAGACGGCTGCTGCTAATTTTAGCCTCTTCTACCTGCAAATGGGATTAACTGAGATTAAGGTGCAGGGGCTCCAGGAATGGAGCAGCCTCGCGTGCCGCTTGTGGGTGCAGATAATCCTGTTTGTCCCCATGTTGCTCCTTGAAGGCTTCGCTGCATTGCACAAGGCAGAACGGGGGGAATGGGTCCCGCGGGACACTGAATTTCCAGCAGGAAAAGCCAAAGCTGCGCTCTTAGTGCATTCCTAAGTGAAGTTTGACTGGTTTGGTGTATTCTGAGCACTGGGTCGGTGCCGTGTCCCGCTCAGAGGACGGCGGGATCCACTCCGGCGCTTTCGAGGAGCTTTGCACGGACGCAGCGCCTGCCCGAGCGTGCTGGGGCGCTCGGGACAGGACGGGTTTGCAGAGCGGAGTCAGCAGGAACAGCCGCCCGAGGGGGATCGTCCTGCAAGGGTCAGCAAATGAGGGGGACCGGAGCGGGTGGAAGTGAGGAGGGAGATAGGGAAGGAAAATTACTGCTCTTGCAGTGCGAGACAGGGAATTATCTTGGATCTTCTGCTTTCCATGGCTCTGAGTCAGGGGTGGAAGCCGCAGCCGTCCCGACTCTCGCAGGCTGCTGGGTCCTCATACCAGGGTGCAAATGGGGGTGAAGTCACCAATACTGCAAATATAATTGCTGCCTCTGCTTCTCCTTCCTCTCTTTGCAGAAAAAAAAAAAAAAAAAAACACACACACCAAAAAATGGTGCAAAATATTCAAAATCTGTGCAATATTTCCTCTCCTCAAGGCCTGCATTGCCCCTGTTCCTGGGACATTGTGTGCAGCCCTAGCAATGGACCCAAAAGCAGGACAAGTGGCTCCTACGGCTGTGGCAGAGCCAGAGAGGGCACCCGAGGAGCTGCCCGTGATGGGGCATCGGCATCAGGTGCCCCAGGAAGGGCAGCAAAAGCCCCAAGGGAAGTTGTGGCTTCTGAAGCAAAGGTAGCTCCCGCGGGTGGCAAATGCGGTGCAAAAGCAAAACTCGGTACGTGCTGCACGGGGCCCTGCTCGGAATATTCACACTTTATCCCCCTGGGCTCATGCTGCATCTTTCCTGTCACCCCACGTGTTGCAGACGGGGATGACTCTATCACAGAGCCTGACGAGCGCTGGTCTCGGTGTGGGTGCTGAGAAAGGCGCTTGCATTTGTGTTGAAACTGTTAATTCCAGCATTGTACAAGTCACTCGGGCTATTGCAATCCCATAGTCTGATTTTCTAGAGAGTCTGAAGTCCCCCGGGCCTAATAACACTTCGAATAAAAAGGTGCTGGGGTGGCTAATTGCAGCACAGGGAGAGCTCGTTAAGTAATAAAACGCTTTTAAAGTGAAGCAAGGAGCCCAAGTGGGGAGGGTTTTGCTTGGTGCCCGATGGCCTGCAGTGCTCTTGGTTCCCTGAAGCAGCGATACTGCGGATTTGCTGCTCACTGGGCTAATAACACGCTGCGTTTTGGTGTCTGCAGCCTCCATGCCGCTTCCTAATTACAACTGCTGCAATAAAAACGTGCAGTTCGTGCGTGCTCCCTGGGCTCCCTTTCCCCTGTGCTCTCTGCAGTGCCCGTCGGTGCCGAAGGAACCGTCCCGAGGGCTCGTGGCTGGGCTTGCACCAAGGTGACCAGGTCGGGACAGCCCAGAACGGACCCATTGGAGCAGGACATGAAGCCGCTGGAGCGAGGGCTGTTCTGAGTCACCCGCAGCCTCCGCGGAGGTACCTGGAGCCTCCGTGCGCGCGGGCAGCTGCTGCGCTCTAGTGGCTTCGCCCGGACAGGGCAGAGCGTTGCTCGGCTGCCGTCATTCCGCTCCAGAGTACTTGCTGCCCACAGGAGGGCTCTGTTCCCAGTGCTGCTCCCCATGCTCCAAGTGCTGCTCCCGGTGCTCCTCCTGGTGCTCCAAGTGCCCTCCTGGTGTTCCAGGTGCTCTGGACTCTCCCTTCCAGCAGCATCTGCTCGTGGTTGCCAACGGAGCGAGGTTGATTTGGCCCCACTTGGGCTTCCAAGCGATTCCCCTGGCCCATCCGCCCCTTTTCCCCTCCCTGCCCTTCTGCCCGTTCCAGCAGTGAATTCCTGGGCACGCGCCGGGCGCTCCTCCACGTTCCTCTGGGATTACGGGCACCCCGCGTGCTCCCGCCTGTAATCCTCCCCTGGCGTCGCTTCCAGGGTGTTTTCCGGCTCCCTCTTCCTACTTGTCCATGCCAACCCCTATGTTTGTTTTTCTTATTTTCCTGCACTCCAGGAGGTCGGAGTCACGCGTGTGTGAGATGTGCACGGGTTTCCTTAGCTGGAGCCGCTTTAGGACAGGGTGGATTTGCCTGGATAAGGTGGGAGCTACCAGGAGGCGACAGCAGAAATGTGCAGTTTCCTAGGGAATACCATGCACAAGGAAAACCCTCCTTGAATCATGGCACGGTGAAAGTCCCCAGAGCTACGGCACTGCCAAAGTTAAAATGGAGCCAAATAGAGTTTATGGGGATTTTTGTTATCTCTTTAGCCCTGTCATTTTTAATGCTGTGTAAGCAGATTTAGATGCGTAATCTTATAGAGATTCCCGAGTATGGGAACAAAAGACAAGGTGTTGCTCTAGCTAAAGCTCTACGCGGGCCTTGATGCTGGGCAGGTTTGAGGGGGAATGGCCAGGATAAGGGTGGTCCAAGGCCTGGGTGCCCTGTCCCCTGTGACCACCACTTTGTCCCTTGTCCCCGCAACGCCGCCTGCTCCGTCCCCTTGCGCCTTGCAAACCCCTGGGGCAGGGACGCCGCTGTCGCCCGTCCCCAAATGCCATGCAGTCTTCCCATGCCAGGAAGGATTATGCAAAGGATAATTGGCCACAACTTGGGGAGCTGACGTCCACCTACTCATCCTGGGGCTGAGCGCGCCCGCTCGTCAGCACGGGGCACGTTTCGCACAGCGCTAATGGGGGATGTCGTGAGCGCCTCGCGCCTCCGGGGCACGTCCAGAAGCTTTATAAACGCCCTCCCTCCGTTCGGTCTCTCTGGTCACATCACGAAGCTGTCCTCATCCAGGAGTGGGGTAAGTCCGGTTCGCGAGGAGCCTCTGGGGCCGCCCAAGTGCAGATTCCCTTCTGATTTTTTCATTTCGACGAATGCTTCACTGGAAGGATATCCCAAAGGCAGTGGGTTTGCGTGGCTGTCCAGCTCCACTAGCCACTTCCAAGCAAACCGTACCCAGATGCCGCTGGCACAGGCTGCGTTG
Organism: Crypturellus tataupa; assembly: GCA_034781795.1. Classification (NCBI taxonomy): domain Eukaryota; kingdom Metazoa; phylum Chordata; class Aves; order Tinamiformes; family Tinamidae; genus Crypturellus; species Crypturellus tataupa. The sequence continues at coordinate 37,922 of JAWLRI010000495.1, forward strand.
ATGGTAAAGGAGGTGTCTGGCCATCAGGATAGCTCCGGAGCCGGCAAAGCGCTGCTACGGGGAACACGGGCGAGCCGGTGCTCGGATGGGGCCGCTCTACCTTTTAATCAGCCCCGGCTCCACAATGAACGTGGACGTCGCCACTGGCCTGGGGCCGACCCGGATTGACGTCGCTCCTGGCCCGGGGCTGACCCGGTTTGGCGGGGTTAGCCGGGTGCCCAGGGCTATTTGCTCTTCTGGCCACTTGAAGCTGGTTTGTGGGCTGGGGTTTGACTCCACAGGTCTGGGGGACATCAGAGGTGGTTGTTGGGTGAAAAGAAGAGGGGAACGGGATGTGGTGCGGGGATGGGGAGGTCTCCTCCTGCCTCGGGACGTCCAGGGGTGAGTGGATGGGCAGGAGGTGTCTGTCCCCGCAAGCTCCCGCTGCTAACGCGGTGCCGGGGTAGGTCGCCAGTGGGAGGAGCTGAGTCCCTGCGCGTGTCCCATGTCCTTGCAGCCGTGCCGAAGCCGTGCCGAGATGTCGTGCTACCTACCGGCGTGCGTCCCCAGCGTCTACCAGCGACCCCTGCCCGTGACGCGACCGCCCACCTACGCGGCGTCGTGCCAGCCCCTGTGCTGCTCCGTGCGCCGCCTGCCGCAGTGCGTCACCCCCTGGGTGTCCCCGCAGCGCGTCGCCGGCGCCGCCTTCTCGCAGCAGCAGCACTACGTCACCGAGTGCGTGCCCCGGCTGCAGCGCGCGGCCACCTGCATCCTGCAGCAGCCCTGTGTCACCCAGTGCGTGAGCGCCCGTGTGCCGCAGCAGCCATATGCGGCCACGTGTGCCACTGTGTGCCACCAATGGGCCACCAAGCGCGCACCGCAGCAGCCCTGCATGAGCCAGTGCGTGACCACGCGCATCCCCCAGCCGCAAGGCGCAACCAAGTGCGTGACCACCTGCGTCCCCCAGCAGCGTGTGACCAAGTGTGCAACCGCGTACGTCCCGCAGCGGCAGAGCGCAGCCCAGTGTGCGACCGTGTGCGTCCAGCAGCAGCAAAGTGCCACCCGGTGCGCGACCACCTGCGTCCCCCAGCAGCCCTACGTGACCAAGTGCGTCCCCCAGCAGCAATGTGCCACCAGGTGCATCCCCCAGCAGTCTGTCACCGCCTACTTCCCGCAGCAGAATGCCACCAGGTGCGTGACCACGTGCATCCCGCAGCAGCGTGCCACCAAGTGGGTCTCGCAGCAGTACGTGGCGCAGTGCGTCCCATTGCCGTGTGCCACCAAGTGCGCCCCGCCGCAATGTGCCACCAGGTGTGTGACCACCTGCGTCCCGCAGCAGTGTGCCACCAAGTGCGTCACCGCTTGTGTCCCGCAGCAGTGCGTGAGCGCTTGTGCTCCGCAGCAGTGTGCCACCAAGTGCACCCAACAGCAATGTGCCATCAAGTGTGTCACCGCCTGTGTCCCACAGCAGTGTGTGACCGCTTGTGCTATGCAGCAATGCGCCACCAAGTGCATCCCGCAACAGAATGTCACCAAGTGCGTCCCACAGCAGTGTGCCACCAAGGTCACCCAGCAGCAGAGTGCCACCAAATGCGTCACCAAGTGCACCCAGCAGCAAAGTGCCACGAAGTGTGCTCCACAGCAGAGTGCCACCAAGTGCACCCAACAGCAATGTGCCACCAAGTGTGTCCAGCAGCAGAATGCCACCAAGTGTGCCACCAAGTGTGCCCAGCAGCAGTGTGCCACCAAGTGCGTCCCGCAGCAGAGTGCCACCAAATGTGTCACCAAGTGCACCCAACAGCAATGTGCCACCAAGTGTGTCCAGCAGCAGAATGCCACCAAGTGTGCCACCAAGTGTG
>JAWLRI010000495.1:47349-59903 GCA_034781795.1 Crypturellus tataupa
GTACCTCAAGGGAGGCAGTGAGGAGGATGGGGCGGCCTCTTTTCAGTGGTGGTCACTGACAGAACCAGAGGAAATGGCCACAAACTGAAGCACCAAAAGTTCAACAGGAACTTAAGGAAAAATTACTTGACAGTGAGGGTGACAGAGCCCTGGAACAGGCTGCCCACAGAGGTTGTGGAGTCTCCCTCTCTGGAGATCTTCAAGACCCGTTTGGATGCAGCCCTGTGCCACGTGCTCTGGGTGGCCCTGAGTGTGCAGGGGGTTGGACCAGATGACCTCTAGAGGTCCCTTCCAACCTTGGGCATTCCATGATTCTATGCTCTGTTGTAGGCGTTTCTCCTTCATTTTCTGATTGCACTTGTGACCGGGTCAATACTTGTGTGGTGGAGCTAAGCAGGATGGATCTAAAATCCCACATCCCGCAGCTGATATGCCTGGCACTTCTGCAATACATCTACCATCATCTGTCCCCACCATCTGCATTGCTGAGCAAACCGCAGCAAGGTGTAAGGAGAGGCAGAACCGCATCAATGAATTTAGCCCATAAAGATGCAATGCAAGGGGTGCTCCACAAAAGGTAACAGTATGTGCTATAGAGAATTGAATAATGCCTGTAAACAGTGTTAAAATAATTATAGTAATTAGAGGTGTTACACACGCGGGAAAAAATGTTTGGAAAGTAATTAAGACCTCATGCACGGAGGTTGTCTCACCTTCCTGGATGTTGAAGAAAGTATATAAAACTCGGAGGATTCGGGGCACCTCTGGCCACTTCTCTTGACTTCTTCTGGACAGCTGGTAAGTCCCTCACCTCAATCTAATTATATCAAACAAGATGTTGCTTTAACATGAGCTGGGATTTAATGTTAAGCCATGCTGTGGTTTCTAAAGGTGTTGCATACTTGGATCTCTGCCATAAAACTTTATCCATAGGGATTGGCTTTCTTATAAAAAACCTTATTTTATATATATGTATATATGGTATCCAAAATGAAAGGCATTTTAAGCTTAATTCCAGTGCAATTCAGATCTTTTTTATAAAGAAATTTGGAGAAGATCTGAGATGCTCAAGCCAGTTCTAAATTTTTGCTTTCCCTATGCTTTTTATCCATCAAATTAGTAAGCTGTAGTTTGAGGTGTTAGTGACTGAGATTTCTTGTGCCTTCTTATCCTCACCAAATGATAGTGTTTTCAGCCCCTGTTAGAAAGAAGCTCTGTGTGGACGTTGTTTTCACATTGAATGGAGAGAAAAAAAGGAATTTTTGGATTAAGGATGCTGATAACAGATATGAAATAATGGAAAGAGGGATCCCCTCAACCTCTCCACCATAACAGGCAGTTTTGGGGACTTACTTGATTTGATTTTCCTACCTTGGAAGGAGCTTGATTTCTCTGTGGCTACGTATTTTCCTCCAGCCACAGAGATGCAGCGTCCCCTTTACCGGCAGTCACCACCATGGGCAGTTTCTATCCCTGACAAACAAATCCCACAAGATGTTTTGTAATTAGTTCCTTGCGAAAGGGCTTAGGAGATGGATCCAGGGGCTTGGCAGTAAGTTAGAGGCTGCAAATCTCCCTGGAGCTCTTGGCTCCACCACAGATCATCTCTGCAAACCTAGGGAGGTTCCTGGGGCTGGGTTTTGTGGGAGGGACAGGTCCCATCACCACCATTGGGTCCTTTTGCACCAAGAGAATGGGAGAGGAGAGTAATCTTCTCTCCCAGCCTTTGCCCGTACCATCTGGTCCATCTATGTGTTGGAACTTGTAACCTGGGGAGAGGTGCAGGAATCCGAAAGGTTGGAGCTATCATGGACAAACCCTAGGTGATTTCTACCCGTCCTCTAGCTTGGGGCTACCAATTGCCCCTTCTTTGATGACTGGTGGTTGTGTGGGGCTGGAGGTGACTGGATGAGGGTCCACCCTAGAGCCCTATGGACCTTTTTTTGGGAAGGGTGGAGGCTGGGGGAGAAGGATTTGGGATAGGGGGTCCGGAGGTGAATGGAGAAAGGGAGCAGGGAATGGGAAGAGAGAAGGCAGTGGCCTTTACTCTTGGGCACCATCAACTCTCATTGCTGCTGCTTGGGCATCTATATGTGCCCCGTACCCTGAATATGGGGTGGAAGTGGAGGGAGCAGATGGTTGTGCTTGCGTTGGGAAGGGCAAGTGTGCAGGGTGAAAGCTGGGTGACAATGCCATGTTGGGTGACACTGCTGTGCTCTCTGTTGGGTGACATTGGCCGTGTCGGGTGACACCACCGTGCTCTCTGTTGTGTGACACCACTGTGCTCTCCACTGTGCTCCAGGTGGCCGCCGTTCCTCCAGGATGTCCCTGGCCGGGGAGCCCTGCGCTGGCCCTCCGTGCGACGCCTGGTGCCCTCAGCCCCTCTGCAGCAGCTGCAATGAGCCCTGCGTGGTGTCCTGCCAAGGCTCCCGCGTCATTATTTACCCCCCTCCCGTCGTCGTGACCTTCCCGGGGCCCATCCTGAGCACGTGCCCACAGGAGACACTGGTGGGAAGCTCTGCGGTGCCGGAGGGATGCGCAACATCCCTGTGGGCAGGAGCGGGGTGCTCGGAGCCACCCAGGTGCCACGAGCCCCAGCGGCCACCGCGCACCACGTACATATACGCGTCCCGCTGGATCCATCCCTGCAACCGGCCCGGCTACCTGCGCTACTCGTCCCCTGCAAGTCGAAGGGACCCGGAGCCCTCTCGGGATGCTCAGGAGCATCCTCCTGAGAAGGAGAAACTGAAGGAGGAGAACACGGATACGGAAAACACAGATAACAAGGGAACGGAGAGCTCATCCATCTAGCTCTACAGCCAGCCTGAACCTCGTCCTTCCTCCAGCCTCTGTCTTAAAATGTTTCATTTTTAGCTCATAGATCTTTCCTCCAGCATCTTCTCAGGCAGCTGATAAGGCTCATAAAATTCCCTCCAATTCCAACATTTATTTTCCAGGAAGTTTGAAGTGTCCAGGATCTTTTGCTCTGATTTACTCTTTTTGCATGACTATGCCAGGAAAATGGCAAGCAAAAAGTTGCTTCAAGATGAATGCAGCTGTAGTAAGCTCAGATCTAACGAGCCTTTTGCACTGCTGAAGCTGATGAGAATGACCTTTTCCAGGCCAAAAGAAACCCATTTTTTCCTCTTATAAATATATTTGTAGTGTATTTGCTCATGGGTCTCACTTTCATTGCAGGGAAGAAGTTGCAGAAATGAAAATGTTCCTCTCTGTTTTATTTAACAGAAAGAGGACAAAGGTATGTCGTGTAATGCACAGAAAAGGGAAAAATATTTGGAGAAATGCACATTGGAATAAAGGAAGATTTTAATGCAGAGACAGTGTCAGAAGGGCACACTGGACCCACCCGTGTTATTGCTTTTAGCAGCCTCCCCCCTGTTTTTTGCTTCTATTAAACGGATTCTGCATTATCACAGTGGTTTTCTGGTTTTCTTTTCCTTGGTTGGCAGATGCCTACTGGCCAAACACATTAATTGCAGATTTTCTGATTAGCAGTTGGTGGCAGTTGCTGTTTAATGATTAGCTCTGGCTTGTCCATGCGTCCTCCCTACCCTCAATAAACCTCTTTTGCCAAACTGAGTCTTCCAGACACATCATGGAACCCTCAACTGGAAAATTGTTGCTGTTCAATGTATGTTTACCTTGCTGTTGCTTTCTAGGAAAAAAATAATAAATTTGCTACTTTGTCACTGCTGGTTTTCCAGGTGCGAAGCCAAAAGGCTGCAAATTTGGAGCAACTTGGATTATTTTCCTTCTCTAGAATGCAAGCTCCTGCAGATCAGCTTGTTTGTCTCGCAGGTGTTAGCATATGCCCTACTTTATCGATCCGATGCAAAGAGGTAATTAATATATCTGAGAAGATTGGGTCTGTGAGCTGGGTCTCGAGGCGTTACCCCAGATAAGAGCCCTGCTGTTGTTTGCCCTGCTCATGCAAAAAGGGGTTGTGAAAAATAGTGTAATGAGGTCGTCTGCAGGGTGGAGTTCCTGAGAATCAGGAGCCCTGGAGACCCACTCTTGACTCGCCACCTCCACTCCATCCTGGGCAGTGGGTCCAGTGCCTGGGTTATGATCTACCTCCTCAAGGGGCTTCAGGAACTGATTTGCGTGGTGGGAGATGACTTCTAAATTGCCTTTTTAAATAGAAACAGAAAACAATTTCATACCAGAAGAGCTCTCTGCCCCTTTCTCTTCAGTGACAAAAGCATCTTCTGTCCCCATCATCACCATGAAGATGTTCATAAGGGTCTGGGCCAGGCTGTGCCACCTAACAGGCTGGAGGAAACCATGAGAGCTGCCAGCCTGCTAGCTTTTATTGCCAAGATTGACAGGCTTAATCAGATAATGAACTGGCATGAAGGTTTAATTTACTGCTCTGGAATTAATAGGTTATTAAATTGGATATTGGTGCCACACCTCTGTGAGCCATGAGGCGGTGCGGAGCTACGAGTTCATGCAGAACGTATCAACAGATGCTGAGAAAGTCTTGAAAAAGGGGTATTTGCTCAAGGGCGGTGCTTCAGCCTGAGCAACCCAAGGCTGCATTCACCAAATCCTGTCTCAGCAGCAGCAAACACATCTCTGCAGCTCTACCTGTTTGCGTTGAGAAGGTCCAGCCCTTGCCAAGCTCTGCACTGCAGGACATGTGTGTTATTCCCAGCTATATTTGCTGGAATGGCGATTCCTGTTTCCGTGTGTTGCTTCCCAGAGCTGCACATCGGCTCTGCCTGATGCACACCAAAGAGCATTGGCTGTCCTTGGTTTTGGGAAGGAAAGATGCACTGATTTTGGTGAAACAATCATTCCTGCGCTCCCAGCGACTTGCATTTAGTGGCAGGGAAGTATTTTTCAGCTTTGGGGTTATTTGAATACATAATTATTTAATTACCACCTTTTGTTTGAAAATGCAACCGGTTCTTTCCATAAGAAATGAAATCTGCATAATGACCACTGCCCTTAATGAGCAAGGGCTACCTGCTGCCATGAAATATTTTGGGTTCGGAAGTGGTGTCCGGGCTGTAGATGGGAGAGGAGCAGAGTGGGTCATTGACCAGGAGTTCCCTTGGGAGCAGGGTGGATTTTTCTGAAATGGGGTTAAACGAGGAGTGGGGAGACTTTTCCAGGTCCCACTTCTATATGCTCTCAATGGTGCGTATTGTCCTAGTGAAGAGCAACAGCACAAGCAAGCAGGGGGTTATGTTACATGTGTAGACATATATAAAAGAGCAGACGGTGCTGAGCTGGTCCTTAAACTCCCTTGTTCATCTTCAGTTTTGCAGTTAGGCAAAGAAAAAGCACTCAGTAATATCAACCCTCCAGACTAAGTTGTTTTCTAAATAGTTCCCAACATGAGATCCGCACTGGAGACCAGAGCCAAAATTGGGATGTCCAGGATCCAAAACAGTGCCCAAGTCCTCAGATTGTGCTCTGACATGTGTGACTCATGTCTTATCTGTGCTGATACCTTTGTTATTCCCTTATAAGCTCTATATTCCACATCTGCCTGAATTATTATGATAAAATCTGCAGAAAAAAAATGAAGGCTAATAAGGTTTTCTTACAACGATATGGGTTATTTCTTTTCAGGCAAATGAGCTTTGAGGCCAATTTAGAAAATTATAGCATGGAACAGGGGAGAGCACTAGCAATTACAGCAGCCTCCTCTTTAAGATTTAATCTCCATATGCAAAGCAAGTGCGTAAGAAGCAGCGAGCGGCGCCACGATTTCTGAAACAAGAAAATCAATAAGGCTCGACAACAACAACAACATCAAAAGAACAGGAAAAAAATCCATCAAGATAAGGAATCTTTCAGGATCTGCTCTTGAATTGACTTGCATGAGGTGAGTCTGAACTGGCTGCAAAGCCAAATTTGGGCTTTTGACCTGACCTTGCTGCTGGTTGATGTAGTTTGCTATTTTCTCTACGAAGCAATAATTCTTTTATAGGAAAGCAGAAGACCCCTGAGGTGGTCTATTATACGAAACAACATTTTTTTTTGTGTATTTTATTTAGCTTTATTTTTATATGTATTAAATATAATGATGATGTGTTTAAACTTCATTTGTTAAAGGAAGATACGTGTTTCTCTGTCTTTACAATTTTTTTTACTGCAAATATTTGGGATCTGCTACTCAGCTATGTAAATTACTAACAGAAGGCAACAGAGTTTTAGAGAATATAAAAAGTTATGCTGATGCATTGCCAATGACCACTTTGCATTTCATCTGTCATTTTTCAAGGAACAGAAGATGAAGACCCACCCCAGTCTGGGCTTGAAAACGCCAACCTGCTCTTTCTACCTTTGCTAAAACACATGTTCACCATTATCTACCACTGCCAATGAAGGTATAGGGACCATATAGAGGGTCAAACCAGTGTGATTTTGTGCACTGTGTTGCGGGCAGCGGGGACGTTGTTTTGACCTTGTCGCAGGTGCTGCTGAACAACCTTGAGAACAAAGAAATCCGTATTTACTCTTATATAATATTTGGTTTGGTAACTGCTTTAATTGCCTCAGCTGCTAATCATTGAAATTATTAGTTACTTATTCCCGCAAATTATGTGACTCACTTCTTTATGCAGCCTGCTGTCATATCTCCATTGACTGCGCATTCCTCCAGCCATTGCACTCATTTCACGGTCAGCAAATACCAATAAAATCACCTGTATTTTTGAGATATAGTTTGAAAAATCTGTCAAAGGAGGATAGCTAAGTGGTTTATGCTAACGTGGTTAATCATAGATTTTTTAATGTGGTTAATAATAGATTTTTTTTTTTTTAATGAGTTGAGCTAATGAACTGCCTCGTTTTTCTTAGTGCCTGGTTAATCAGGACAAGATTTGTGTCATGTATGAGGACATATCTCCCCACTACCATTGGCAGGATTTTATTAGCTACTTAACAAAACACACACAAAATACTATTCGCTACCTCTAAAATGGAAAAATTCCCCAGGATCCCCAGATTTGTTGTTATCTGAGATGTCAAATGATAAACTGGAGTCTGGTTGTTGCTAGCAGAGGGTTGAGGACCCATCTCAGAGCTACCTCCATCAGGCAAATCTTAAGCGAAAGCCAAACCAAATTGGATTTCCTGAGCTTTTCGGTGAAAAGATAAGGGGTGAATGTGTGCACCGTGGTATGTGGGACTGGAAACCAACTGATAATCATAAGCTGTTATCAAAGTGATTGCAACAAAGGCAGGCATTACCGGGGAAAACAGCGTGTTTCACAAGATGCAGCTAACGGTTGCGTAAAAGTGTCTCCCATTCTCCGTTCTCTGCGACACGGTATAAAAGTGCTCGTGGCTTGGATCCCTTTAGCTGCTTCTGCTGCCTAATTCCTCCTGGTGACGGGGTAAGTCTGATTGACGGCATCATTCATAATTATAGAAAATTATGTATAGCTCGTGATACGGGTTACATCCCATGTTAGTGATATTGATGTAAGTTTTTTGTCTAAAAGTGTTTTTCTTGCAGACAGCTACTTATAAATAGAGTTTTTTTTTTCAAGAAATCTGAATAGTAGCAATTTTGGGAATGAGTGAAAGATGCTGACATTGCACCATTTCTCCCTATGTTAATATACACAAAGGAGAGCTACAAGACACGTAAGAGAGATGTAAAACCTTCTGTTAAAGGCAGAGCAGCTCTATGAAGTGTAGAAGCAGGATACTGGATAAGGTGTTGTATAGAGTATTGCATTTTCCAAGAGCTTAGCAATAAATATAGCCAATGAGGACCGCATTGAGAGAGGATAAAATTTGGTATTATGGGTGAGGATTAAGGCAAAAAAATTAAGGACTTGTATGGAAGCTCAGTTAAAAAAAGATGAGTTAGTACAGAATGGGTAAGATTCAAAATCTCATTAGTCATTTCTTTAGAGAAATGAACTGGGAAGTGGAAACAGAAAACTTTTGCAGCATGAGATAAGCACTATTTAGGGTGAATACTTTTCCACACTTCTGCGCAAATGAAATTACTCTAAACCTGTTTGATCTTTGGCTCCCATGCCTGCCCACCCTACCAGGTCGACTTGCCTTCTGCGAGGATGTCTTCCTACGGACAGATGATCAGCGCCCGCTGCGGTTCGCCGTGTGAGGTGACATGCACGGAACCGTTTATTCATGCTTGGAATGAGCCCTGCGTGAGCACCTGCCCAGATTCGAGAGCCATCGTGTACGCGCCGCCCGTCGTCGTCACCTTCCCAGGACCCATCCTCAGCTCGTGCCCTCAGGAGTGCTTAGTGGGAACCGGCATACCTGAGATTGAGGGTTCATCAGGATCTGGAGGCGGAGGCATGGGATACGGTGGGGGCTCCGGCTCCTATGGATCTGGTGGTTCCGGCGGTTCCTATGGATCTGGCGGTTCTGGTGGTTCCTATGGATCTGGCGGTTCCGGTGGTTCCTATGGATCTGGCGGTTCCTATGGATCTGGCAGTTGCTATGGTGGGGGGTCTTCCTACGGCTCTGGGGGCTCTTACGGGGGCATGGGGGGCTCCTGCGGTGGCGGAGGCTCTCGTATCAGCAGCATTTACCGCTCCTCATTTCTTTCAGGATTTGGTAGGAATTGCTTCCCCTCCTTCAACAGAGGGTTCTATAGATATCGCTATGGAAACTATGGGTCATTTTAAGTCTTTAAGATAGACTTCTAAGACAAAAATTAATAAGATACAAACTAATGATTGACACACAGGTCTGCATATCAGACCTGCCAAGGCAGTAGCAGCACTTGGGGTCTCTCCGATTCAGCATGTGTTTTCATTTCCTTTGTGCTATGTTTTATCTAAAGCTTATGATCCTAATGTTGCACTAATTTACCATCTGCTGATATTGTATGTTGTTCTTTCTGAAGTTGAATAGAGGGAAAAAGCAAGTAGTGGGACTTGGCTGGGGAAGGGGACAGATGAAAGAAGGGCTTGTGAGTGGGACAGATGAAAGAAGGGCTTGTGAGCACTGAATGGCTGGTTGTGGTCCTTGTTGAGATGGAAATTACGTTCTTTGTCTTTGCATTGCCTCACACTGCGAGAGTGCATTCCACTCTTGTTTGTATTAAAACCCTGTTGCATCATCGCACTGTCTCCTGCCTTTCATTTCTATGCGGTTCTCTGGTTACAAATGAGTCGAAACAAAGAACCTTCTGCAGAGTGTAGACTCCCAGTAACTCTAATGTGTTAGTCCAGGGCTATCACCAGAGAAGACTAAAGTCCTACATATGGTTAATATCAGCCTTCAGGAGTTCTTCATAATAAACATACTCATAAATGTAGTTGGTTAGCATTGGATTTTGGTCCAAAGGTCCTCTGGAGATGACCCAACACAGTCCTGCTCAACGCAGAGCCAACTCTGAAGCCAGATCGGTTACTCAGAGTCATTTCCAGGTGAGTCTTGAATATCCATGAGGAATTGTTTTAGCCCTGGAGAAGCTCAGCAGGTGCCGGAATGAGCACATGTGTCCTGGCTCCGGCAGGAGGCAAGGCCAGGTCTATGGGGACTGAGTGTCCCAGCTGGTAGACCCAAAGGGAAGGGGGATTTGATTCATATGCATTTAAGAGTCAGACTTAAAAGTCAAGGTCTTGCACCCTGGGGCATGTCCTGAAGCAAATTGAGAAATTTGCCCCAGCAGCGGAAACAATATCTTTATTTTGGAGAAGTTTTGATCACGATGTTGCTCACGACAAGACAGGGCTGTGCCAAACAGTGCTGTGTCAAGCAAAGCATTCATTTCCTTCCTTTGATTGTCTTAATCCTTGTGGTTTGGATATTTAATTGGAGCGTTTATGCTGTAAATTATCTGCGCTTGTTAAGCATCACCATGAGATCCCTCGGGCAACTGTTACATGGATGCCCTTGTGCTCACTCACACTTAAGGATTGCAATGAACCGTGTGCACGCTTGTTGTTTGGGAAATTAATTCTTCCACCTTAACTTTGCAGGTGGTTTAAATATTTTTATTAGTATTTTTAAAAGAAATACTTAATACACCTGCAGGCTTTTTGATGAAACAGGAATTTCAGGAGAAGAGCGCACAAGGAATTTTTGAGCACCTCTACTCCTATTATGCACACAATAATTACATTATTTTAAGAGGGGTCTATAAAACGAAGCAGTGATTCTATGATGCAAGGGGACCAGTGCTGCTTGGCGTTGCTCTTGGGGCTGGAGATTAAGTTGGAATAAGCAACATGCAATCAAGACTCCATTAAGCTCAGGTGTCAACAGAGCCCAGTATAAATGAGGTGCAACTCACCCTTCACCAGGTGCTTCTCATTTCACAGCTCCTCCCTTTCTCCCTCCCAGTTACCTTCCTGATCAAGCCTTTTTAAGGCTTCTCATCTTGTTCCTTTTCTTCAGTTCCTGATTTAGAGAAATCATAATTGTTCTCTTCTGGTAGGTTTATAGCAGAATGTGCTTATAACTCCTGGAAGGGAAAGAAGTAGATTTGATGCTGGAGTATGACGGTTTCTTGACAGGTCTGGAGATTCCTCTGGATAGGGACCTTTTAAAGCAAAGGATCCTACAGAAATAGCCAAGGATCTTGCTCTGGGAATGGGCTTGTATTAAGACGGTCCCAATACACCCAGACTGCAGAACAACTTAGGAGATGAAAGCGCAAGATCCAGTTTCTTTCAGGGGCTGGCTCTGGAGCTAGTGAAAGCCCATTGCATCAGCGGGAACCACCCTTGCTTGCTACCTCTGAAATCCAACCCACACCTCTTTCTTCCCTGTTATGCTCTATCTTTAATTAATACCATCTTTTACTAGTTATTTCACAATTACAGAGCTCTGTTTTCCTTGCGCTAGTGCAAAGCAAGTAAACTAACAGGGCCAAAAATGATAGTCAAATTGCAACTGTTTTTCATTAAAATTCCTCTATATCTTAAAATTCTGTTCAGCTTCTCTTTATTCCCCCAAATCACATCTGTCCTGTCCTTTCCAATAGCTTAGTGGGCTTCCTAGGCCCTGTTTAATAACATCAATTATCCTTTTTTTTTTTGATATGCTAATAATTGCCTAGGAAATACATGTGTTGTGAAAAGAGACGGCTGAATGAAACACTCAAAATTAAAGCATGCAAAACAGTTCAGGATTGCTGCTCCATGGGGCGCGGAGGTTGCTAAGGCTGCTGACTCAGTGGTTTGTGCTGATGTGGGAACAGATAGAGTATCCTATTGCCAACAGAGCTCCCCTTGGCATAGGTAATCCTTGAATAAATCATCTTTCATTACTGCAATGGTTTTGTTTTGTGTCAGCTAATGGGTGAGATCTAAAAGTGCCAGACACAGAAGTAAGACCTTTCCAGGGCGGGTCAGACTGCTTAATATTAAGCAAGCTGTGATGTGGTCAGCTGGAGATTGAAAATTCCCTTTCTTTTACTGTCTATAGTAGAACGAGGTTTTCTCTCCTGAAGGAATCTGTCCATTCTGTCACAATGTGTTGATTAGAACCTCTGTTTTTAGGAATTTTTGTGATTCCCAAAAGAAGGTTGAGCTTCAGGCAATGTAGCTATGTTTTCAAAGATACCTGAAGAATACCAGAGGATACAAAAGCATATTTTATCGTATTTTATCTGCTTTCAGGTGTTGTGTCCCATGCTTACTGCTGGGAAAAGAGAAGGGAGGAGTCTGACTGAATTCGTAAGGTAAGTCTATTAAATACAAAGATATGTTAAAATCTGGATCCATTCAATCTGATTGTGGTTATTTGGCAAATATATGAGGGAAATCCAGAACCAGATGGAGGGAAATTAGAAATAAAGCAGACTTTCCCTGAGAGCTTCTCTGGAGATAGACAGAAAGAAATTATAGACTACTAAAGCGACTAAGCAGTTACGTGAGTCTCCTGTGTTCAAAGAAGATACAGAAATTTATGATTAATTTAATGATCCTTCCAGGTGAGGAACTCATGAACTTCTAGCAAAGCCCTTAATATAAGTGAAGAAACAGGCTCCATTTGAAAACAATTAGATAAGTTGATTGCAATCTTTATGTGCCTCTGCGGTTAGGAGACGCGTAACCGCACAGCATGGGGAAGCGGGATCCCTGTCCTGTGGCAAGGACTCGGAAATGTGTCACAGGGCGCAACATTTTCATTCCTCAGAAAGTCCTGCCACCCGCTTACGCTGCCCAATTCTCTTTTAAAGACTTAAGCCTGAAAGCTTCGGGCTGTCAGCCAGCCGCTGGGTGCTGTGTTTCGCAATCCATGTGGTTTGGAGTGCAAAGGTGAGAAAGGAGACACTGGGCACATGTACGGATTAAAGCAGAGCTTTAATTGCAGAAATATAGCATGAGTTGGGCAGAACATCCCGCAGAGCGGTCAGGATGCTGCCCAAGCAGAGAGATGGGGATAGGGCTGCCAGCGCCGCACACGTGGCCCCTTCAGAAGCCACCGCAGCTGCCTCCTCCCAGGGAAGATGATCCGGACGTGTAGGTCCTCCTGTAGCCGCAGGAGCCCCCAGAACCGGAGGACCGGCCTCTTCTGTAGGAGCCCCCAGAGGAGGACATGCCACCTCCATAGCAGCCCCCGGGGGCAAAGGA
>JAWLRI010000495.1:63819-86890 GCA_034781795.1 Crypturellus tataupa
TCCTTTGCCCCCGGGGGCTGCTATGGAGGTGGCATGTCCTCCTCTGGGGGCTCCTACAGAAGAGGCCGGTCCTCCGGCTCCGGAGGCTCCTGCGGCTACAGGAGGACCTACACGTCCGGAGTATCTTCCCTGGGAGGAGGCAGCTGCGGTGGCTTCTGAAGGGGCCACATGTGCGGCGCTGGCAGCCCTGTTCCCCACTCCCTGCTTGGGTGGCATTCATCTACCCAACTCATGCTGTATTTCTGCAATTAAAGCTCTGTTGCATTGAAACTCAATTCTGATTTTTTTCTGCCATTTGTTTTCAAGTTTGGGGTAATTCTGCAGTAATGTTGAGGAATCTCTGAGTATCCTGAAGGTCTGATATGAAAATCATGCACCAGAGTTGTGTTTTGGTTGGAAACAACCCACCGGAACACACTGGGTTTTGCACAACATGTTGTAACATTTCCTAATGTCATCTGGCATAGGCTCAGAAGGGTAGATCAGCTGATGCCTTCCTAGAACTATTAAGTGATTGCAGACATGCTCTCCTTAACAATAAGGACCTTTAATATCCATTTAAGTTCATTGCAACGTAACGACTCTTATATGAGAAGATCTCTCTTTGCAGATTTCCTAATGAAGTTCCTAACGCTGAGATTTGGGCACACACATGCCCTTCAGCTCTGGCTCTCCGCTCCTCCTAATTGTTCCTGAGATACTTTCCCGTAAAGGAGTGACTCATCCCATGAATCTGGTCAGACCGCTCTGCCCACTAACAGCCAAGCCACCCCTAGGTGAATAAGGAAAAACAAATAGAAACACAGGAATATCAGCTGGGGTTTCCTCTGCTCTCTCCCGTGACCCTGGAGCTCTAGGAATGGAGCAGAGGAAAAGCCAGGCAGCAGCAAGGAGTCCTCATGGACACCCCATGGCCAGGGGAAACAGTTAAGAGCTTGCACTTACTGAAGCTTTTCTTGGTCAGATTTCAAAGGAAAGTTAAAGGAAGAGAAAAGCAATATTCACCCCACTACAAATCCAGCGGGAAAACAGGAGTCAGAGCCATATCATAGGTCCACATGGAGCTATAATAAGAAGGGCATTACCTATTTCAGTTTTCTAGCTGTCTGAAACGAACTCTGATGGTACAATTACTTCTCAACCGTTGATTTGATATAAACAAATACATGTAAATAAGAAAATATGCATGTGTGTGTATATATACATACTGACTGGCTCCAAAGCTCCCTCTGGACCCAGTCCCGGGAGGGACAGCTGGCCTGGGAGGTGCCACCAGCAGCTCCTGCGGGAGCTCTGCTCCTCCTGCTGGGCTGTGCAGAAAATGCTCTGTGCCTGGAAACGCATCCAAAGCACGAGGGTGGAATATGGGCAGGTCTCCCAGGGAGTCAAATACTTGATCCACGAGGCGCTGCCCTGGGCACATTGCCAGAGCATGCATGGACTGATGTCGCTTTTCCAAAGATATGTCATTGAGACTGGCTTCTTTTCCCATTCTTAGCTCCCAACTGATGCTTTTCAAAGCACCCCTCATCAGAAGACCCACGTGGAGCAGTGGGATAAAAACTGGGTATTTGCACTCAATTGGGCAGTGCTGGCCAAGCTGTGGCCAAACTTTTGGGACCTGCTGGCCAGAGCAATGTAAACACACACGTTGCATCGTCCCTGGCTTTGTTTTCCCACCTGCATTTCCATACATGTGCGACATTTGTGTTTATTATTTATGTTGCAACGTCCGTGCTATCAATTATCTCTTGGAAGTAAAATGACTTTGTAGGATCCTCTAGGCAAAAATGCCTGTTGAAAATGCTCTGAGGAAATGCTTTCAAATAGCTTGGAAACACCCTCTAATGTTTTATACATGCAAAGTATTGTGGTGCTGTGATGTTAATAATACGTTGCGAGTACTAAACTCCGCGGGACTGAGTCATAGCGTCGCTTTGAAATATGTGTGTCAGGGTCGCCCATGTGCTCCTCTGAATCACGTAATGAAAAAACACTTGGGGAATTTGGATCCCTTTGTTTTTTCTTTTGATTGAAAGCCAGCTTGGCATTGCTATCCTAATCCTTTAAAATACCTTGACCAAATATTTGCTATTCCACACCAGAATACCTGTTTCTATAGCATTGTTCTTCTGCCATCTGAGGGTGATGGGTCATGAGAAACATGCCATGAAATGCTGCATCTCAGCATGTCAAACTGGGACAAATTGGTACAATACCTCCTAGTTCTCTATAGCCTTCCTGAGAGATCTTAGCTTTTTTGATCCCTTTTTTTCCCCTGGCATACCTGTACATTAAAAAGGGATAAATTGGATTTATGAGCTTTCCCGGGGTGCTCTTCACTTCTCCCAGGTTTCCCGCAGTACTCTATACTCACTAGCATTTTTTCTGACATGAATGTGACCATAACCACTGTGGAAGGGACTGGGTGGACAATGATCTCACCCAAACCCGATGGAGCAATTCCTAGGTCCCTCTCACCATCCCCAAAAGCTTTCTCTCCTTGTGCTCCTTCCTTGTGGCCTTGGGAGAACTATGCGACAGGGAGAGAGACCTCCCATGCTTGGCATGGCCAAGACCTCCACGATGACCCGTCACAAAGCGGTGTGTCCTGCTTTCCTTGGAAGCCCCTTGATCATCAAGGGAGAGGCTGGGCCACCATGGGCAAGTCTGGGCTCTGCTAGGAGCGTCTCTCCAGGACAATCCTGACCCTGCAGTCACGCAGTGACTGTTGTCTCTGTAAACACATCCTAACAAGCACCAGACGAGACAGCTCGCTTGCTGCTAATGCTAGGTTAGGCCCTTATGCATTCTTGCAGGTGTTGATGCAAAGCATGGAAAACACGTTCCTCTTTTCCAGGGAACTGCAGCGATCTGTCCCATCGTGTCTCTGAGGAGCAAAAGGGCTCTGTGCAAGCTGAGGTTTTGTCCTGCCGGCCACTGTCCCCCTGCCAGCCCTGCACGAAGGGGTTTGCTGCTTAAAATTGGGAAATGAAAGGAATCCGCAGCCGGGAATGTGCACGTCACATGCTGGTAGAAAAGGGTAATCAACACAAACACTAAGCAAAACAATTACTGTAATTATACGCCAAATTTTGTTTGGGGAGTAATGGAACCTAATGCACAAATATGACGTTATTTTCTTGCATCAGCCTGGTGGTCGAGGACGGTATATAAACCCATTCATGAATCACGGAGCTTCCAGCAGGTTGTCTTGACTTCTCCTCGGTGAACTGAGTAAGTTGGATTCTGATGTAGCCTTTTACTGCTAAAAAATGTCACTTTTGAGATCTTTCGGTTTCCGTGAGGACTGCGTTTTGGATACATGTTCTGCAACTCTTTACAATGTTCAGGAGTTTCTTTTCATAAAGAAGCCATTTGCTAAGTAGTCATTTAAAGGCATTGGTGGATTGAGGTTTAAAAATTCATATGAACTCTAGATCATATTAAAGATATGTGATTTCCATTACTTCGGGGAGGTTTCATGTATTTAGTTTTGAAATATCCTAGCCAACAGTGTACATTTGGCAGTGTCGTTCTGGCCTTGGGTCTTCGGAATTTCATCTAGTTTAGGAGAGAGGCGTATGGAGACAGGTGATATCAATACTGCAATCAGATAGCTCAAGTCAGAGCAGAGTTAGCTGTTATTCTATAAATATTTTGTACTGTGTGTTATATTTTTGGATCTGTTTTGGTTTAGTCACCTATGGCTTTCATTCTGCTGTAGAATTTGTGACTTAATTCAAAAAATAGATGTAACAACATGAAAGGGTGGGAATATGAAGATAAGCCTTTGGATTCAAAGGGTTAGAAGTTTCAGATGAATAATGTGCGTTTTGGCAACATGTCCAAAATAGCTAAGGGAAAAAAAAAAAAAAAAAGGAAGAAATAGCTTGAGCCAAGCCAACTCCACCCACGCTTTTCTACCTAGTTGCTCAGCAAGACGAAAAATAAGCAATCCCTTTGCGAAAGACAAAAAGGTTCATTTCATCTGCAGCAACGCGTTACCGAGTTCCTCCTCTCTGCCTTTGGAGTTTGGATTTGGTTAAGAGCAAAGCAAAGCGGAGCAGGGTGGTGGCTGCTCCATGTTTCTACAGGGCTCGTGCGCTGCTCCTGTCCTACTGGCTCATTCGGTTTTGCGTTTGCTCCTTCCCTCCCAGGTCTCCTCCCACGCGGCGAGATGTCCTGTGAGAAAACCCTGTGCACGGAGCCCTGCTCCATCCCCTGCGAGTCCAAATGCCCCGAGCCACTGGCGGCCGCCTGCAATGAGCCCTGTGTGGTGGCCTGCCCCGACTCGCGGGTGATCATCTTCCCGCCGCCCGTCGTGGTCACCCTCCCGGGGCCCATCCTCACCACCTACCCGCAGGAGACGCTCGTGGGCTCTACTGAGTCGGCGGAGATTGGCCAGATCCAGGCTGCCGCAGGGGTGCCCGTGGGAAATACAGGTGCTGAATGCATCCAGCCGTGTGTCCAGCCATGTGTCCAGCCGTGTGTCCAACCCTGTGTCCAGCCTTGTGTCCAGCCGTGCGTCCAGCCGTGTGTCCAGCCGTGCGTCCAGCCGTGTGTCCAGCCGTGTGCCCAGCCATGCGTCCAACCGTGCGTCCAGCCCTGCGCCACCAAATGCGAGACCACCTGCGTCCCACAGTGTGCCCCAAGATGCGAGACCACCTGTGTGACACAATGTGCCCCAAGATGCGAGACCACCTGCATCCCTCAGTGCGCCCCGAGATGCGAGACCACCTGCGTCACGCAGTGCGCCCCGAGGTGCGAGCCCACCTGCGCCCCGAGGTGTGAGCCCGTGTGTGCCACCAAGTGCGTCCCCGAGCGCTCCTACACCTACTCCACCAAGTGGACCCATCCTTGCAAGCGGAGCGCCTGCAGAAAGGTCTAACTGGCTTCCACCTGAGTGACTGCTCAGCGGGAAAGAAGCGAAGGAGCACGGCCCTTGGGCCTAGACATGACTCTGAAGACGCTGAGGACCCGACTTTGTGCTGAAGTCAAGGGAAGCACTTCCAAAAATCAGGACCCAACCAGGAGTGCTAGTATAATGCTTGAGCTTAGATAAATGATCTCTTCCTTCTTACAGCTTTGCATCTTCCACCTATACTTTTAGCTTTCTCTACCCCATTTGACAGTGACCGTATGTTAAGGAGCAATCAGGCATAGGGACTGGAAATGGAATTTGAATGTCAGACTCAGCAAGTGTGAGGAAAGCGCATATCTCTGTGAAATGTGTCGTGCTGGAAGGGGGAACTAGTTTTAGCTTTCCTGTTGCTAGAAATATACTCTCTAGTTTGCATTAGTCTCTCTGCGAATGTTTACTCCACTTTGCATTTACATTAAAATGCTGCTGCATCAAACCATTGGCCTTCTGATCTCCTTTTTCCTCTGCTACTTATTGCAATGCTCTTTCAGCAACACTCAGCCTCGTAGTGAGAGAGAAGCTGCCCTGGAGACCCTTCTCTGACTACTCCGAACTCAACGGTCAGGGAAAACGGAGGGTTTGATGCTCCTGTGCAGGCCAAGATGTGCCGCCACATGTCTAATCCAGGCTGCTGCTGCTGTCCTGAAAGCAGGGAGCAGATCAGAGAAAGGCGGTTCTGCATTTTCTAGGTAGAGGCCTCCAGTTTATAGCAAAATAAGTATTTGTTGAGTCTCCTGATCTCGGCCATGGAAATAGTCCTTCTGCTGGAGCAGTGAGCACCATATCGAGTCCTATTTGGAGGTCTTACTCTTCTATAAACAAAAATGAGCTGTATTCAAGATACTTTTTGTATTCCTGTATTAAATCTTTCCTGGCTGGCTTTTGTAAGGATTTTTTTTTTTTTTTCCACATGGAAATGTGGGGATCTGGGAGTTCATTCCTAACTGCTGAGCATTGTGGTTGTTTGAAGCCCAGGGACCCCAGTCTACTCAGCTGATGCAGGTAATGGGTCCCCCAAGGCAGGGGACATTTAAGGCCTGAAGTCTGTCCTGCTCAAGCCAAGCCATTTCAGACGCTGTTTTTATACTGAAGATTATGCTCATCCTCTGCTTTAATGCCCGTGTACGTGTGTGTGTTTACTTGAGTCATGCTCTTTTTGTGCTCGGGTAATATCATGTCATTTGGGCAATTATACCCACCCAGAAACGCACATTTCTGCGAGGCACTTTGCAGCCACTGCCGCTCAATGACACGGGGGAAGCGGCACGTTAATGTAGGGCTAATAGCCTATTACCGGGATTACATTCCCCAAGAATCTGTAATAACTCTGCTTTGCAAACATGATTTCACACACGTTGACCTTCATATCTATTAAGGATATATTTAGATATTTCCAGTAAACCAATTATTTTCAGTAAGTTGCTTCTCTTTTGTTTTTGCTGCTTCCTTTTAGGTGAACGACCAAGACTCCTGGCTCTTGCTGTTGGCCCAACAGGCTCTCAGGAAAGTCTTTGGGGCTCTTTATGGGGGTACAATCCCATTCCCCATATGACCACACTTAAAATAAGTTCTTTTATTAATAACTTAACCTCTTCCAAAGGGAAATAGGAAACCTAAGCAAGGAACCAGCCCTAGATAAATGTGCAGAGCTGCTGTCACCAAGACCTTCAGCAGTAGCTGGACACCCCGTGACCGGACACGGGCAATGGGGAAGCAGCAGGCACCGGTCTGAGGGCCTCGGCTCTTGCCCGGCCCCGGCAATGCTCTGGGGCAGGTCAGGCTCTCCTGCTCTTGCAGGTTGCTGGGGCTGATGCTCTCACCAGCTGCTGCCCTCCTGTGGCTCCGGTACGGCAGGGACACGGCAGGGACACGGAACCGGGTACCGGCAGCACCGCTGGCCTCACGGAGGCACCAAGAGCCTCACGGGCTCCTTCTTGTATAGGAAAAGGTCTCCCTTGCCTGATCATCACCGCTGCCCATCGCTCCCCTGCTGCTTTGCTCTCATTTGTGCCATCGCTGATGTTTTATTGAAAGTTGGGGGTTGTTGCATCTGTTTTGACGGAAAAGATCATTGTCTTAAAGCTGGATGACTTGCCATAGTGCAGGGGCTGGGGTTGCAGTTAGTTGCTGCTGGCTTTTTAACACAAACATGACATTTAACATAAACCCCAGCATTTCCTATGCATCGCAGCTGGGTTTTAGCTTTGGACTGTCGAGATAAAAGCAAAATAACAGGTAGTTCTACATGGAAAAAAAATAAAAGAAAATGAGACAGGGCAAGAAGGTGGTTGGGAGAATTTGGTTCTTTATTTACAGAGGAGGGATTCACCAACCAAGTGGCAAATGTGCAAAACCAGCGGCCAAATCTGCTGACTTTGGCATGGAATCATGGATTTGGGTGTTACCTGACCTCCTGCAATGAATCGGTTCTCCGGGCCCGCAGTTTTTCCTTACAAGAGCTATAATAAATTGCAGTATTAAGGCCAGAATGTGGAACCATTAAAAAGATTGACAATAGAAACAATTAAGGCATTATGAGCAAGCGGCATTTTTAAAGCAGGAGGAATGCTTCCCCCACACATTTGGGCAAGGACAGGGCAATGCCATATCCCTCATCAAGATTTAATCTTTATGAATCAGCCCTGAAAATCACCACAGAAAGACACTTCTGCTTCCAAATCTTGAGTCAGTAAGAGAGGATCATGCACCAAAATATGTTCTTTTTGCAAATGTATCAGAGGCAGATTGTCCCATGATGTAAATAGCTATCCCCTCTTTTAATGCTTTTATGTCAGTCTATAAAAATGGACCTCCAGGCTCTGAAGCAATAACTGTGCCAAATAGCAAAGCTTTTTAACCCTCTTTTGGAGCACTATCTGCTCTATCTGATCCTGCACGTTCCCAAAGTCTGTGAGTCCATGGATCTCCCTGGGAATGGCATGAGGAAGAGGAAGCGAGCTCTTTCCAAGAGGAAAATGCTCCCGGTAATGACAGCCCGGCTCTTCCCGGCGGCGGCTCCCATCTCACCTAATTGGAAGGTGTCTGGACAAAGCAGCTCCCATGGGTGTTAATGCAGTCGCTTCAGGTTCCTGGGCTTTCCCCAGGGGCATTTGATACTGAACAAACCTTCTCCATTCTACATGGTAGGAGGATACGATGGCACTCCAGGGACCTCAGCACTTCTGCCCCTTTAGGGTGTCAAGTAAAGAGTTCGAGCATTGCTGGTATTTACTGCTTTATTGCTGCTTAATAAGATTAGGAGCAGGGAAAGGCTAATCTGAGATTTTCTGCTCACTCTCCACGTCCAGCTTCTCTGGGGCTTCATAGGAATCCCTGTATTTTAACTGGTCCTTTTCAGTGTTTCCACCAATTTTATGGACCTTCTTAGTGTTTTTTTATTGTACCTTGGGAGAACGCAAAATATCTTTTCACTGCTTTCCACAAAGCCACCTATTTGTACAACAACCTAGTGAATTGGGTAATGTTTTTGACTGATGGTTTCTCCGAGGGGTAATTAAAGACGTCGGTTCGTGTTGACGGCCGGGAGGAGCGCGGACACACCAAATCCTCTTCCTTTCATGTCCCGCCACGACTCGGAGTCAAGAACCATTGTGTGGAGAGCCATAAAAATGGAAATAGGCAGGTGCACTGCCTTAAATCAACAGCCCCGAGACAGGATAGCAAGAAAAATCACTGTCACTGCCTAGAAAGAAAGCGTATGTGCAGAAAAGCAAGGCTGAACCAACCTTTCCACGGAAAATACTTGATCTTTTGGCGAGGATCTAAACAGTAAAGTATTTTCAAAGGTTATCTGAAGCTTCAAATCAGAGTAAATCAGTTTGCAATGGAGTCACTGGATTATAGCAGAGATGTCAATCTCCTGGGCATGCAAAACATCTGCAGCCACAGTGCCATGTCCTGCAATTCAAGGTGGAGTTGCCCCATTAGGAGAAGCAATCTACAAAATGATTACCTTGATGGAGCAACACAATCAAAAATATTATTTAGCAATTAGAGGGACAGTGAGAAAAGAGCAGCTCCGCTTCCTGGGCAGCTCCTCTGAGAGTCCTCAACCCCCTTCTCTCCATTTCACCTGGTTTAGCCTCTTGTGTTGGACAAAGTGACTTTGTTGAACAAAGAAGGGGGAAACTGAGTTAAACTATCAGTTGGATTCATTTTTTTCAGATTGATCATATAGATTTCTGCATCCTATGGACTATTAGGCACTGTTTGCACAAAGAAGCTCTTTTGGAGCTAGGCTGAGGGTTGGGATGTGAAGGGGACACCCAGTTTCTCATCATCCCTGTGGACAGGAACCACCACTGTGTGTAAAGACCTGCTGCATTACGTACTTATTGCACATGCAGCTTATCTAGGTGATGCAAAAGAAAATTCTAACTTATCCTAATTATTATAGCGCTCATCATTACACAGTGTTACACCCCATAGATCATTTCCTTTGAAAACTTCAGTGACCAAATCCTTCCTGCCATCAACCCACTCCCTTCACTCGCTTCAGGTGGGAGGGAATCAAGATCCTTTTCTGTGATTACTCTTTCCTTGTCTCCTTCCCCCACTCCAGGCTGCATTAAGGATCTGTTCTGGGGTTCTGCAATGCCACAGTGGATGTCTAAGGATTTGTCTCTGTAATTCCTTGTTTGCAGGTCTATAGGCAGTAGGACTGGTAGGGTCATGAGCTCTTTGCATGAGGTGTCCATGGACCAAACACTTGTTCCCTGCCTCCCAGTGGCCTGCACAGATTCCATCCGTGGGGAAGCTGCTGCTGTTGGAGGGATGATGCACTAAGGTGTGGGGGGAAACTGGGAATTGCTTAAGAAGGCCAGACTATGAGCAAAATGATTATACACTGGGGAGGTGTGACGTGTAATCGCTTCTGTTTGAGGTTAATCAAACCCCAGATTCCCCAGGCTATCCAAGAGCAGTATAAAAGCACTCACTCTTCACAGCACTTCCATCAACGTCTCCTGACTCCTTCCCACCAGTGACTTGGTAAGTTTTTAATTCTTTTTGCCTTTTGCCTGGTGGTAAACCTAACCCACTTCTTCATGCCTGCTGGTGCACTAGCAGCGCCAGATTCTCCAGAAGAGGCTCCTGCAGAGACCTGGAGGTTGGTTGACCCAAATTCCTGAAGGATCTCAAGGAATTTGATGCTTTTAGTTGCTAAAACCAACATAGAAATGTGCAGAGCAGGAGTTTTGCTTTAGCAGAAGCTGCAGTTCAGTTTTGAGCCTTGGACTGCGGGTGGTTTTAGGTCTGTGCATGTCCTGTCCGGGGTGGCGATGCTCTTGCTCCGCTGCCCCGTGTTTGCTCACCCATCTCTTTGCCCTGCAGAGCCGTGCCCGCCGCAGAACCATGTCCTGCTACCGAGACCTGTGCAGCTACCCCGGTGCGGCACCCTGCCGTGTGACCTGTCCCCAGCCCCTCGCCGATGCCTGGAACGAGCCCTGCGTCACCTCCTGCGGGGACTCCCAGGCTGTGATCTACCCGCCGCCCGTCGTCATCACCTTCCCCGGGCCCATCCTGAGCTCCTGCCCGCAGCAGAGTGTGGTGGGGTCCGCAGCACCCGCTGCCGTTGGGAGCAACTTGGGCTATGGAGCATCCTTTGGTGTTGGGAGCACCCAGGGCTACGGAGCATCCTTTGGCTACAGAGGCTCTCTTGGTTATGGGGGCTCCCTGAGCAGCAGGTTCTCATCCTGCTCCCAGCGGTCCCAGTGCTCCCGCTCCAGGAGCTCCAAGCCCTGTGACATCCAACGGGAATACACCCACACCAGGAGCAGCCAGGATACCGCCTGCAAGGTCCAGACTCAAGAGTAAGACGACGAAGACGGGTCTAAATCCTCGGTGTCAAAAAGGCTGATGCTCTCTAACACTTTATGTGATCCTTGTGCTCATACCTGCTGATGCACTTATTTCTTAATTATAAATGTATTCCTCTATTTCTTCTCAGGGTCCACATGTTCAAACACATTAATGTTCATTCTACATTTACTCTAACACTGTAAAATGAAGCAGTTTCTGTACTGTGATTTCTTGCACTTGCCACTTGCTGATGTCAGTTAACAGGGATGTAAAGAGATGGAAACTGGACTGAACTGTGAATTTACAGAGAAGAAATCTGTGTTTGAAATGAAATTTCTGATGCATGAAAACCTACTTGATCATTTTCTGTGTGATCATGTTTTACCAGTGTAAACTTTGCTTCTCCTATTAAAGATCCTGCTGCAGCACAACTTTAGTGTTCTGGTTTTGCTTTCTCTGTCTTTATGGATCAATATGATGGAGATAATCACACTCATCCATCCATAACTAGGGAAGCCCTGTGGTGAGGGAAGTGAAGACCCTTAGCCACTCACAAGCCTCGTGCTGCTCCTCTACCAAGAGATTTGCCCCTGCATTTTCCTTGGTTTAGCACTTGGAGGACACTGGTCTGCACTGCTGGAAAATCACTGGGAATGGAAAACAGTAGGAAATGAAAGGGAGGAGAGCCCTCATGTTCATGCCCGGATGCATTTGTGGGAGAAGGATGGCAAGGATGTGGGACAAGGAGACATCAGCACCTGGATCAAAGCAAGTGTCCATAAAAAGACATTCTTGCCTGTATCTGCACTGCACATTTGGCCCAGATCAGAGCCTTACCCCCTAATTCTCTTACTCTTAAAGCACTGAACCCCAGCCAGGAGAGCAGCTGGCTGTCTTGCAATGTGTCCCTATGCAGAGTTAATGTTGTAGCAAGTCCTAGCTGGTGGGCTAGTGGTTTACCTGCACCTCAGCAATTGCTTATTAGTCCCAGGTGGGCCCTGCGGCTTGTAAATGTTCCCTATTTAGGGTACTCCTGGCCCTTTTCCCCCTTTTCCTGCATTTTGTGTTCCTGCTTAAGCCTGCTGAGCCCCTTTGCTTCCAGGGACTGCTTCTCTTCTAGAATTCTGCTTGGAGTTTTCCTTTTCCTGGGCCATAATAAGGTAACAAAGGCTTAAAAAAAATCTGCTCTTAGGTTTATGCTTCAAGCTGATGCAATTCTTCCACCTCAGAAAGCTAGTTGTGAAAGCATGAAGGGCAGTGATGCACACTGGGAGGTTTCATCTCTAGACCATTGACTGGTTTTGAATTTCTGTCTCTGAAAAGTTCCCTCTGCTGCACTGCCATGTCTAATGCTCCTTCATGCCTCTCTGTATGAAGAGAATTTTATTTCTGTGTTTTAAAGAGTTATAATAACTCTGGTAAAAAAAGCCCCAGAAAAGCAGAGAGAGCTGTCTATCTGGGATGCTTTCTGAGTGCATGTTTAGTACTATGTTCTGGTCTAGAAACTTTTATGGAGGGGCTGTGTGATTTTTCTTCTTCCTTTTTTTCTTCTGTTTCCTGTTTTATTTTAAAGATTAAATCAGACATGTTAGCAGTTCTATGTGGTGTAAGCAGTATTTTCTGTTTAATGAATCCATGGATTTTTTTTCATGTATACACGTTTTGTGTGTCTTTTATTATGCTGCAATAAAATTCAGTGTTTGATATAGATTTTGTTCTAGTTTAGTGTACGTATGCTTTACGCTAATTCCACGTATGAAACATATAGATATGAAGAAACTGTGCAAAGCTACTTCGTACCTCATGCTAGATTTGCTTTTGATAGAGCCATTTGGTGTTGAATACTTCTCCATGCCTTATTGCACTGGCAAAAATGATTATGAAAGGTTCAAGCCAAAGTGCATGAACCTGCATTATAGTGTGTGTAGGGAAATAATATTATCTTAAGGTTCAATCCAGGAGCTGCTCTGTGGTGTGGTGGAAACCATCATGTGCTGCAATATTAAACACCATGAGTCAAAAGTGCTCTGAGATGTCAGCAGTTTCGATGGATGCTCTTTGGTAGCTTTTTTTGTGCCCTTTCAGGAAGGGATGATGGTGAAGAGAGAGATGCCTCCAAGAATGACATGATTCACTTGCAGTGACACTGTGGTGTCATCACCCTCTTCCCGCACTGTGAAACCAGGTGTGGCTCGGGCTGCAGGAGGACACGGGGTGGTTGTTTCCCCAGGATCTTCTCTGTTGCCTCCCTCTGCTTCTGATCCTGGTCCTTGTTGACCTGGATGCTCCGACTCCAGGTGTTGCTGGTTGGAGGATGTCTCCAGAGGCATTGTGATGGGAATTCCTGCTGCTTTCCTGGGAGGAAGGCTTCCCCAGGCTTCCCATCAGTGTGTCACCTCCTCACATTAGTGTTGGTGACTAATCAAGTGATGGGGTGTGAATGATGGCCTTTTAAACCGTAAAATATGGAGCAATCAGGAAAAATCATTATTCAAATGAGGCATTTGATGTTAGAGTCCCTCAAAGAGGCAGGATTTTAGGGGGTGAAGAACTTGTGTTTTTATCATATACTCTTTGGCTATGTAGCATCCATAGTGAACATTGAAAATAGGAGTATTGTAGTGAGCCCCTTCCATCCCAGAGGTAACTAGAGCAAACCCAGCTCTTCTTACCCCCATGTGTAAGGGAGCAAAATGCCCATCAACTCTTCTGGGCAAGAAAGAGGACAGAATTTAGGGTCAGAGGGGCTGAAATAAGCAGAGTCTTTGCATCGGTTGCACTTCTTCAGGTCAAGATTTTTGCAAGGTTATTTGTGTTGGGTTTGCTCCTTGTTTCCTCCCAAACTGTGAGCCAGGTCATTGCTCAGGTGGGGAGTGAGGAGGGCAGAGATAAATTGCACAATGTTCCTTTAATAGAGCGATTGGGCAAAAGCAAGGTGCTACCCAGGAGCTCTCCTTGGTCTTCTGATACATTCACAGGGAAAGGAAAAAAAAAATAAAACAAGCAAGGGTAGATTCATTCCAGAGCAAGTCATCAAATTGACAGGAATGTGGCAAGTGAAGCTCTGATGAAAGGATTTGCTGGATGGCTGGTGATGAGAGCTCGTAAGTGATCGGCGGCTCTGATATTTCATTGTTAATTGGGGCAGGTGCAGGTGGGGTGGATTTTTGCAGGATAAGGCAACGGGGTTGCACGTGTGAGGGCTGGTTCATGGACCATTTGGTTTGCCCAAACGCCGGCATAAAAGCAGGAGTTGAGCCGGGCTCCTTCACTGCTGCTCTTGCCTGCGCTGCTGCAAAGGGTGAGTCTGCATCCCTCCGGATTGCTCTTATACCATTGCTCTAGCAGGGCAGGATTGCACCCAAGACTGGCCTTGATCCTTAGGAATGCTCCAAGCTTTGCTTTAGAAAAGATGCTTTCTTTCTTAGTGTCGGCTGGGGGTGGATATAAGCTATTAAATGTCAGGGAAAGAGTTTTCAGAGCAGTGCAAAGTTCAGGCTATGCAAGATCATTTATACAGAGATTTAGTCAAGGGCTGTTTATAGTGAGGTCTTAGGATGCCAGATGCAATTTTGAACCAATTCACCTGACAATATTGGAGCATTAGCCCCTATGAAGGTAATTCCTGTATTTATAGGCCTTCCTTGCTGTGATGACTTGTTAACTGAGTCTAAAACTGAACCAGGAAGCCTCTTTTGCTAATATTGCTCTGTTGGCAATTATTCCTGAGCAAATAGCCTGTCATGCATTATTTTTTATGCTTGCTTGTCAGAGCTGGCACTTTGTCCCTGCTCTTCACTCCCAGCCTCCCTTTTTAAGGGTTTTAGAAAGGCAGGGGAGAGATTAAGGAGCTGCAAAGCAATTCTAGGAGTGATTGAGTGATTTTAATGACTAAAGCATTTGCCAGGGGCTCAACAAAATCATGTTTCCACCACAAATGGGGTCATTCTGTGGGGCAAGGGGGAACTCAGCATTAGAGCTGCTGCTTATTCTACCCTATAGCTCGGTGCCAGCTGCAGCAGGGAAGGATTTGGGAACAGTAGTGTCGCTAATGACTTGCTGGATTTCTTTCCTCCTCTGTCACCTCACCACATGGCTCTGGGCGATGCATTCACTCTCAGCCTCAGTTACTGCTTCCATAAAGTTGGAATAACAATGAATTGCCTCATAGAGCAGTTGTAGTGATTAGAGGTGGCACAGAACCAGCCCAGGATATGTTACTAAGTGCCAGTCAGCAGCTCAATTTATTTCTGTAGATATTGTAGATGGGAGAGAGGAGGAAAAAAGGGTTTGCAAGAAGTTAGAATCAAGAAAGTGGGGATAAAAAGGTAGTTAAAGAAACGCGGATAGCTCAAGCTTAAAGGCACAAGGCCTTTAGCAATTAGTGATGATTTTAAGTATTAAATTGACTCCACAATTAGGAGCCAGAGGAAATGGATGCGCAGGGAAGGAAGGACACGTGAAGAAGACTAGAAAAGGAACAGAGCTGCAGAGACATAGCTGAAGTCACCAGCATCCATCTAGCCTCCTCCTGAGCTTCTATTTTCTCTCCCTTGCTCAGTCTCCACTGTCTCGGTGTCTGAGTTTCCAATCCTCTTGTGCTGCCCGTGTGTTCCAGGCCCACCTCCACTCCCAGACGATGTCTTTCTGCAGAGAGATGCTCAGCTCCCGCTGCCTCCCGCCCTGCGAGGTCACCTGCCCGCAGCCCATTGCGAACGCCTGGAACCAGCCATGTGTCACCTCCTGCGGCGACTCGAGGGCCGTCATCTACCCCCCGCCGGTGGTCATGACCTTCCCAGGGCCCATCCTCAGCTCCTGTCCCCAGGAGAGCGTGGTGGGCAGCACAGCGCCAGCCCCCATTGGCAGCTCCTTTGGATCCATGGGCTTTCTGGGCTCCCGTGGTCCCTATGGATCTGGGAGCTTGTACAACTATGGGAGGTCATATTCCTCCTACGGGTCCAGCAGGTTTGGTTTTGGGGGCTGCAGACCGTGCTAAATGTGCAGTGTGGATGAGCAAGGAGCAGATGCCCCTTCAGAATGTGTTCCTGCCATGGCTTTCCCGGAGCAACAGCCCAGCAGCCCTGCAAAATCCCACTTTTGTGGAACTCTCAAGCAATGTTTCGATCTAGTAATTATTCTCTCCGGTGGCTCCTGATGATCTCTATGAATTTGTTCTCTCAGTAGTCTTTATTTGGTTGTAAGTGTGGGGCAAGACTGCATAAGTATTGCCCTACTTTGAAAAACCATGTATGTGCAATGTGCAGCCCTGGAGCAACTCTGTGGTTAGTCTTTGCAATTTATTCTCTGTATTTTTCATTCCCATTAATGCATTCTGCTTTTTACATCATTAAAGTGTTCTGCAACAAAATCCTGAGCTTTCCAGCCGTTTTTTGTCCCCCACTACTTGTCCCTAAGCCCTTATGGAGGAGAATTGTTATCGGCAGGATCATCAGCGCACTTAACACCTCGAGCTGGTGGGTCCCCAGGGTCCTATAAGCAGGAGGAAACAACTTGACTTTTGCAAGAAAGTAACGCTCAATAAACAAGTGTTGTAACTGCTCCAGCTAAACCTGAAAATCCCCCGGGGCAGGGGTGGTTACAGTGTCTTGGCCGTGTAATAACCGAGTTAAACACCGTGAGTAACTCGTTACATCTTCCCTGTGCTTCACTAACTGCCCAAGGCTGCAACTTGACTCCGCACCTTGTACGGACTTGCAAAAAGCCCTTGTTTGAAATAGCTGGTAATGGTCCAAGTAGGGCTTTCCTTGGCCTGGCCCCACGGGGTTTATAACTGAGGGTCAATCTGATATATATTTTTTCCCATGGATATTTCTAAACTCTTTGCAGCTCTGCTTAAAAGGGTTAAAAAAATGCTAGAAATTGTAAAAGACAGTTTTTAGATCTTCCTCTCGGCACCTCTTGTGGTTTCAGACCAGGTCCCCAGCTGCGAAGGGCTGTGCAATGCTCTGCACTTCTGCTCTTCCCTGTGCATACGTGTGATTCCTGGGAACACCCGCTAGGATGCCTCCCTGGGCTTCAACAGGCTAATTCCAGGGAAAGCCTCATTCTCACCCCAGAGAAATTCCTATAAACAGGAACTAACATGTGGTAATAGCTTCAAAGCGGTTGAAGGTGTGACTTGTACAACTGTCTGGAATGAATTGAGGATACGGTGACTTAGGCAACACCTTTTCCTCGTCAGGATGTATCTAAAGATGTTGTTTGCTTCTACCTTTCTTCTGTCTGCAATCCTCGGCATGGTTATCCCTGGGATGCTGTGCAAGGGGAAGCCTTCTTCAGCATGGCTATGCAGACCAGAGCAATAATCTCAGGTATTTTTCAGCTATAACTCTAGGTGTTGATCACTTCAAAGGATGCATGCAGGGATTTCTTCCATATATACATATATATATATATGTATGTATGTATATACAAATTCATATATATTTTTTTTTCTTGAGAGCTTTGGGGAAAGGGTCTGCAGATACTCCCCACAGACCTGGGTGAAGCTGCTCTGCCCAAGTCCCTGTGATGCTACAGCGGGACACATGTGGAAGCCAGAGGTTAAACCTGGACCATAAATAGAGCGTGTTGGTGAGTGCTAATTATATAATGGACTCTGATGGCTTTGGGTAGAGCTGGAAGAGGTGTGCTCCTCCACCCCATTATTTGCTAAAGTGACCAGTCATGGGGATGGAAGAAAGTGTGAAATTTGCATTGCTGATTCTCCTGGGCCAGCTTGAATGTGTATGTTGCAATTGAATACCAAGAGAAAGGGGGAAGAGGGACCCTTTAGCTGCCTCCTGTTGTTCTCAGAGCGCTTCTGACGATCACCTGTCCCTTCTCAGGTGACTCAGGTCTGAACTTGGGCTGTAGACACCTGTGAGTGGAGTCACACATAAGTGCAATAGATAGGAACTGTTTTCATTGATTTGTGTGAGGGCTGCAGTGGAGCCCCATCAGTGCAGGGAGGACGTCCTGGTGGCTCTCCAGCTCCAGCAGTGCTGGGACCACCTCTGGCTGCAAGATTTCTCTTGAGGGAGACCAGGCAAGTCTAGGCTGGTTGCAATTAAGTGCCAGCAGCCCCGTCTCCTTTCCCTCCTCTTTGCTCTGACTGAAGAAACTGTGAATCGTGTCCAGCCTTGCAGAAATGTTGGTGAGACATCTAATGCCTGAGAACAGGAGGAAATAGCGTGTGAAACGAGATCTCTATGCGAGGCCGGGCCACCTCCCATGTCTGGAGATGCAATCGCAGGCTGATTCACGAGGACCTGGTGAGGACGGCTTAGGGAATCCGTCCCCCCACGCAGCCCGTTGCGCTTCAAGGTTGGTACCTGAGGCAGGAAGCTCTAATGAGTGGCTCCCTGGTGCTTGCTCGCTTTATGGAGCCCAGTGCTCAACCAAGGGCTTCAACTCCACACTGTTGGCAAACAGCCACCAGGCACCGTAACCTGCACCAGGGATGTGCCCTGCAGCTCCCTCCGGATTTTGAATAGGGAGGAATTTGCAAGTTGCCTGTTTGCAGTCAGTTCTGCAGCCATGGGAATCAGAATTTTAGTATTGCATGATTTAAGTAGGATACTCTGGCAGTGAAACCTGATGGAAACCTCTATTCATATCCCTGTTTATTTAGGAAGCAAGTTCTATAATAAGCCATGTTTGGGATCTTTATTAACTCCTGAAATGTCTCTTGGTGGAGTCTGTGGGGAATATCTTGTGTCCTATACATTACTTGCTGTGTGATGTACAGCCTCACAGCTAGTATAAGCAAGAGTCCATAAAAATGTCCCAATTTATCTCACTTTCAAAGTTTCATCTTTATATATATATATATATATAAAAGAAACAACGAAATAACAAAAAATAAGTGCAAAGAAATGCTTCTGTTTGCAAAGTGAGGTATCACAGAACAGAAAAAAATGTCTGTTTCCAGTTTCGGAGATTGCTCAGCGTATGTTCTGCTCAGAGGTGCTGCTTTTCCCTGATGAATTTCTTTTGCCTGTGGCAAAGTTGTTGAAGATAAATATCGTTCCCATGTCTTGCACATTCCAGTGTCTGCTCCATGGCAGGGAACGGCAGGAGCAAAAAAATAGAAACCAGAAAGGTCAGAAGCAAAGGCTAGGGGCAGCAGGGAGGAGGAGGAAGAGCGAGTCCTTCGGCAAAACCCTCCTGCCCTCGGTGCGGTCTGCAGCTTCCCCAGCACATCCAGCAGGTATGGAAGCGATGCCGTGGGGTTGTCACTGCAGAGGAGACCCTGGAAGAGAGCGGTGTGAGTGGGACTGGTCCCCATGCAGCTCCTACCAGCCAACCCCCTGGAAGTGCTGCCTCTTCCCGTCCTCTTATTCCCTCCTGGAGAACCACAGTGTCCGCAGGATGTTTTGGACTAAAACAAGAGCAGTCCAAATCCACCATCTCCAGGATGCTTTATGTCCTGTAAAATATTCCCGTCCAGATATTTCCCAGTATAATGATACAAATTCGTATAGAGCATGGAGTAAATGGGGAAGAAGCAAGGAGCTGTCTTTTTGCATCAGATAATGAATCAGCTTGCAAAGTCTTTTTCCAGCTTCAGCTTTGGTCACTAAAGCTTGTGGCTCAGCAGCGTTTCTGGTAAAAATCAGGAAATATTTTTGGTTAGTAATGTTAGTTCTCAGCCTATCTATAAAAAACAAATTACGGTTGGAATTGCCTTGCAATAAAATAACCATGCAGGTAATAGAATTCCTCCGCTGTGTCATTAAACACAGCCTAGATGTAGCCGTGCCTCTCCAAGGGAGTCATTCACCGGTACAGGGTAAATCTGCATTTTAAAGCCGCTGGCAGAACAGGCATGCTTAAATTTGAATTACAGGAGACTAAATGCCTCAAACCCTGTTTTTTAGAGGCTGACAATAACAAAGCTCACAAGCACATTTAAAGGAAAAAAGAGAGAGAAAAGGAAAGATTTCTAAAGGCGCAGCAGAATGGGAGAGAATGAAACTCTAAGCTGAAAACTACAATGCAGAAGCATTTTGCTCCTTACAAAGAGAGGATATAGGAGGAGAGGACATAGGATCCGGCTTACCTGATGACCAGGAGCAGGGATGAGCAGGTCGCGCTGCAGCGTCTTTTATACCGCACTGCGGATGGGCTGGGGCAGGCAGCGCGGGTGAAGTCACCGACCAGCCCCAATCTGCCTTTAATTCCTCCCAGTGACGAAACTCTTTTTTTTTTCTCCTTTCTTCCTTTTTTTTTTTTGCTTGCTGTTTGCAAAACCGCCCTAAATCCCCGAAGCAGCCTGATGGGCATATTCTTGCGGCGGGTCCCTTTCATCTGGTGCCTAATTAAAAGGTTGCGGTGCTGCTATCGCTGTAGCCTCCCCGGCGCTGCGGGAGGGATTAAACCGGTCCTGTGCATTTAGCACTTCCTTCATTAATGTCTCGTAATGATTTTAATCAGCACTGTAACCTGCTGTCGTACATGTTTGCATTTAAGCCCTTCTGAGAGAAGTTCTAATCTCATCTACTCGCACAGTTTGCAATTAAGTTTGCAGGGAGGGAGGGGAAGCAGAGACTGATCAAAATAACACCAGGAACTGCTGGCGAATGACTTGTGATTTATAATTATTTTAATAACTGAAGCATTTCTGGGCATTCAGTCAATCAATATCTTCTAATTCTTATTTTTCTCGTACAATAGGAGTGGTTTGCTCTTGCATCTGCCTCTCCAGCTTGCAGAAAAATCGAATGGCAGCTTCTCTGGAGGAGCTCGTGGAAGTGATTTTGATGGTTTCTTCCCAAACCTGCTGCTAAGAAACTGCTTATCTTTACCATGACCAGAGAATTTACCTCTCAGCTATAAAGGAACAGAAGGGTGGGATAGCCTGGGAGGAGATATAGGAAAGGGCTTTGCAAGGAGCCTTTTGATTTTTCCAAATGTGAGCTCCAACCTCACTGATCTTGCAGGGAAGACACGATATTTGGTGTCAGTTACGCTTTATTTGGCACAAGAGGGCTGAAAAGCAAATCTGCTGAGGACAGCAGGTGACAATTACAACTCACGTCAGAGTCACCATCCTTCTGTCAGCCCAATGAGTGGAGTGAAGAAATGAAGCCAGCACAATTCACACTGTCACTTAATGCAGCTAATGGAACATTGCTGCGAATGAACATTGCCAATTAAGCGTGAAGATGAAAGAAATGTTTGTTTTGCTATTTGCATTTCTTGGGCAGCCGAGAATTTGACCTGAATAACAAACATCACTGTTGAGCAAAACTATTTCATCATTTTGAGATGAACTGTGTGAGATAAATATGAGTTGTTGGTGATGCGAGTCTCAGAGCTGTGTAAAAAGGTCCCTCTCCCAAATCCGGTTTATTTGCTTCCTTTGCCTTTTTTTCTCCTTGGACCGACTCATTTTCTAGAAATCAAAAATTTCCTTTTTTTTTTTTTTTTTTTTTTGTAAGTTTAAATTAATCTTTTCTTGTCCCTTAGGAGCAGGCAATGCTCTGTGCAGGTTTTTAGGGCTCTGTTCCAAGGGATGCAACCTGCTATCCAGCTGGGGAGACCAGGATGGCACTGCTCCAAACTGCTGGCACTCTTGCATTGGGGAGGCCACAATCACAGTCACGTTTGAAAGGGGAGAGTTAATTTCTAGTTGGTTTCTGATGATTAATTACTTGATCCAGCTGCTGTTTCTAATTAATTCAACTGGACGAGAGCCAAAGCTTGGAAGAGGTGCAGGTACAGAAATGGCCTGTGAGGTGTGAGGAGCTGGCTGTGCCTTTGGGCAGGTATTCCCTGACGGATAACATCAGCTCCACACATCAGACCAGGCGGAGCTGGCTTTTATCAGGAACGAGATAAGAGCAGCAAACTGCCTGATGAGGCCCGTGGCAACCTCAAGTCCTGTGAGTAACTGTAATTTAAAAATTATTTTTCCTACAGGGCTCATATAACTCTGAGGAACTTCATTAGCCTGAGCAGGTCCCAATAGCGAGTTGTGGTCAGGTGGGAATAGAGATGAAGGAATTAGCGCTGTGAGGAGTGGATCCAGCTGCAAGCGGCCCATCACCGTGTGATCCCAGCTTTTCCTACTGTTCCAGGGGATACCGAGCTGTGTTAATTCATGGTTCACATCAGGTTCTGGGTTGATCTCCACTTCAGAGATGTCTTTCTATAACACTTACTCCATGAGTGTATCCAGGTGCCCACGGCTGTAAGGAGTCAATGTCCTGACTGCAGGGAAGTGACTCAGCCACTATCCGTTGCCATCACTGTTGCTGTCACCTTTCTAGGCTGTCGGTTTTGTTGCTTGCTCCAGGACAGCCTAGTGGGATTGTTGCCCATACTCGAGGGTTTCTCCTATCCTGGGAGCTACTGCAACCAACTTCCCTAGGGATTTTCAGCCCTAGGCAGCAAGTGGTGCATGGACCATGTTGGTCACTGCATGTTGGTCCCAGGAGCGGGGAATCTAATTATTCTATGAAAAACTATTTCATTAAATGCGTTTCAGAGCAGGTTGCTGCCCTGTCACTGGTGCTGTGGCCACATTATTTGAGCCCAATGATGCAACAGGTCTAGGAAGGTTTGTGCAACAGTATTGCAAGTCTAAGAGGCAGTTTTATGCAGAGAAATTGTCAAACTCTGAAGGGACAAGAACAGAAAACCACAGAAGTATTTTTTTTTTTAAATCATGCAACAAAAGTTTAATGAGAATGAAAAGGAACAAAGCATTTTGCAGTATCAAGAAGGGATGTTCATCATGCCAGTGTCAACTACATAGTGAAAGTTGCAAAGTTACAGGTTTTACTACCATGTCAGACATGATAAATTAGAAGACAGGGAAAAAAAGAGCCTGGGATAGGATAAGAGGAGGACTCGAAGGAAGAAATGAGACTTGTCGTTATTCAGTGGATTTTCCGGCTCTGTTTAGCAGGGTCCACAGCTGCCACGGCGGAACCTGTTGTACCGGTAGGAGTAAGGGCTGCAGTATCCAGCTCC
This sequence comes from Crypturellus tataupa, assembly GCA_034781795.1. NCBI lineage: Eukaryota > Metazoa > Chordata > Aves > Tinamiformes > Tinamidae > Crypturellus > Crypturellus tataupa. The sequence goes on from JAWLRI010000495.1 coordinate 86,546, forward strand.
GTAGGACCTTCCGTATCCATACAGGCCCCCACAACCCAAGTATCCCCCATAGCCATAGAGACCCCCGTAGCCCAGGGAACCCCCATAGCCTCCATACAGGCCTCCATAACCCAGGGAGGAGCCTCCATGGCCATAGGAGCCCCCATAGCCCAGGGAACCTCCATAACCACCAAGGACTGGAGCTCCCGAGGAGCCCACAACTGAATTCTGTGGGAAGGAGCTCAAGATGGGGCCAGGGAGGGTGACCACCACGGGGGGAGGCCGGATGGTGGTGGTGGAGTCAGGGCACTGCCGCACGCAGGGCTCATTGCAGCTGTCAGCCAGGGGCTGGGGCTGGGCGATGCC
>JAWLRI010000496.1:0-56583 GCA_034781795.1 Crypturellus tataupa
ACTATCCCTGTTTAAAACAAACCTGAAAAAATATTTTCAGAAGTAATTAAATCAGCAACACAGCAGGTCTGTAAAAAAAGACCTACTTAGAGAATAGAAATTCTAATTAATGTCCCTAATTGTTGTCTTGTTGTTTTAGTGGCTCATTGGGGGCATCCAAAGAAGGGTCTAAGTCTGAAATTACCAAACAAGTTAAGCCAACAGGCAAATTGCCAACTACAATTATTATTCATATGAACAGGAACAAATGCTGGACTACGAAGCTAGCAGCCCTTTGGGATGTTTGCTCTTCTTGTATTTGCACCTCACTCAATGTAGGATAAAAAGAGGATGCTTAATCAGAAAACTTCTGAAACTATACTGGCTTTTAAAATTAATTGAAATTACGATGCAACAGTTGTGTCAGACAAACTAAAAGACAACAGCAAATTTATCATCTGAAAAAACAAACCCTACAGCTGCTTTTCCCTCTGAGTACTGATCGGTTTCAGTGCAACTACTCGTATTTGTGAATCAGGTATATAAATACTTCCAGGACTCAAACTTTTCAAGCTGCTACAAGCAGCAGCTGTACGGAGCATTTGGGCACTTGTTATGTAGCAGAATAAGCAGCGAGATCAGTGCCAGGAGTCTCATCCTAGAAGGCCACCCAGAAAGAGTCTCGTGCTTCAGAAACTCTCCCTTGAGATGAGACAGATCACTGAAATACAACCAGAGCCTCTGGTCTACATGAATGACGGCTTCATTTTTCCTTTTCTTTTTTTTTTTTGTTTTTTTTCCCCCTCTTTTTCCCTATCTTTTAAAACTAAATAAACATATCTTATTTCCACTTCTTGATTCCTGACAACTTGATTTTTTCGGCATTATTAATGTAGTGAAGCTAATTTGTGGATTGAAACATGAGCATATTATCAATCACAGACTTTATCAAGCCATCATATAAATATGTAGGTTTCCTTAGAGAACATAAGGAGACTAAGTGAAGCAAGCAAGCAGAGAACATTTTGACAGGAAGCAGGGAAAGCAGCAGGACGGGAAGTGGCTGCCACGACTTCTTGGCAGCTACTCTGGAGACCTGAAAAGGCTTTGCTCCTCAGAGGATTAGACTGCTTGTTCTTTCCTATGGGCATCCGAAACTGCAAATTACATCATTACACACTGAAAGGGCAGCAGTGACAGGGGCAATAGTGCCGGAGACTCTGCATCTGCGGTGACGGGCGCTCTGCAGGGAACGGCCGTCAAAGGTATCATCGAAACACGACCTGAGCGGGCAGAGCCGAGAGCCAAACACATCTCCACTTTGTGGACTGTCCTTGCTGGTTTCCAATCTGGCTGCGGGTTATTTATGTTTGCTCCCTCTGCCTCCTAATGCATATTTCCCCAGTGGGAAGCTACAACCTGAGTTCTGCCAGATGTCTAGAGGTTGGGATCCACTTACATGAGTTCACAGCCAGGAACTATATTTTATTTCAGGACTGCACAAATCTAACACTTTGGAAAAAAAAATCAGCTAAACCAATTTGCTTTTATTTGAATTGAGGCTGAAATCATTTGAAAATGGCACTTTTCTTAGCAGAGATCCTTACCACAGATCCGACCACAGTTCAGCTTCCTAAGAGCTCTTACCAAGTGTCATATGGAAACCCAGCTCAAGCGCCACGCTCTAATAGAGGTTTCTGCAACACAAAGATTTGTAGAGTTCTGGGTTTTATTTTTACTTTTTAGCAGATGGCAGATAATGACTTTTTCTCAACTACTGCAGAGGCAATGCACAAACAAATAATGCCGTAATGATTTACACTCAAAGTTTACATGTAATTGAGTCAGACTGTTTCCTTACCACGGTTCTTCTTTAACATTAATAAGCACTGTTGAAAATCTACAGTAATTGCATATAAACATGTTGATTTTATTACAATTATAACCATAATACTTTAAAATGCATTCAATATAGAAGTCTTTCTACTTTTTTTTACTTCCAGGCTTTATAAAATAGTCTTTTTGTCACCATCAGTCACCATCCGATTTCTGAGATACCTATAAGACAGCTGAAAAAAATGCAACTACAGTAGGCCGGTAAGGTAAAGCACAGAAAATGCTTTCTATTTGATTTTGCATTAAAAGGAAATTGGATATCACAAGCCTAAAATGGTGATGCCAGTCAGAAAGGTATTTTGAGACAAAACGTAGAAGACTGACTCCACAGAAAAGATGTAAACAGAAACGAGTGACTGAAATTGTGTGGAGCACTTCAGGCATGGAGGAGAGGTACTAGGGATCAGAAATAAATTATTACGCTCTAAAGTGATCCAATAAAAATCGAATTGCTGTGTAGTAATCAGAAAACGTATTGGAGAAGAGGACAGGTGATAAAAAGAAAAAAGAGCTTTCAAGCACTGTGGATTATTAGCAGCTACAGAGAAGTCTGTATTCTGGAGATAATATTTCTAACACAATATGCAAACATCCAAACACAGCCGAATTGGTGTTCAGAAGGAAGTGAACTATAAAAATTAAGAGGCCAGAGGCAGACTCGCCAGCTGTGATAACCCCCCTAAGACGTCATCCGCAGGGAGGTCGCCACAAGCAGGGCTCTGACCCAGTACCCAGCCAGGCAGGTGGAGGGAGAATGGCTCGATTACATTTTTCCCCATGGGCAAATCCACAAAAAAAGGCACCCGGGCAACACCTCTCATTATAATGGGCAAACTGCAGGTGTGAATGGTGAATAATTACGGACTTTGCGGAAGGAAAAACTGTCTCAGGGCTTGGCTGCCATGGTGGCCACCTGCACCAGGGCCACCGGCTGCTGCCGGTGGGGGACAGGCCACGGCGCCACGTTCCTTCATTGCCCTCTTTGAACCCGGTCAAGGAGGGCAGGGACGCAGAGGAGTCCTCCTGCGCTCACACCACAGATCTTGTATCAAAGCGGACAGAGCTCTCGGGGCTGCAGCACCCGTTGCTCCACTGCTGGACTGGAGACACTGAAACATTACAGGGAAAAGAATGAAAATGAAAGCCATCTTTCTGTCACGTTTAGGCTACTAAGATTTTCTTGAGAACAGTGCAGAATAGCCTGAATGAAGTGACTAGCAGCGGCACAGCTGCCCTGTGTGGCTTGCAGAGCCGTGCACGGAGGTGGAGTCTCTCTGCCGAACTAAATTCACCGAGCTCCCATGAACAGAACAGGCATCACGTTACTTCCAACATCACCTCTGGCTGGAGCTACACTGGACCTTCTATAATTACACCAGGAAGGTGACCAGCAGGGCAAGCTAGGGCATATTCCTCACCTTCAACTCAGCATTTCCAAAGCATTTTCTGTGACTAGAAACACTGTTCTATCACTATGATCTTCCTTCCATAGGACATTCAGGGGCTTTTGGTCTCTCTACAGAAAAATTCTGTAGTACCTAAAAACAAATTTGGAGACTGTCCCTTCACCAGAGCATTGCGCCTTACAGCCAGTGTTCAATCCTCGCCTGTGGCAGCGGCATCTTCCAAACCAGCAGCCCTTTCTGACAAGGGCCGACTGCAGGGCAAACCGGCCATCCCTAAAACCCAGGGCTCCTGCAGGCACTGAAATCTGGTTTGGGCAGACTGATAGCCAGAAGAACCCACAAACCACAGTGCTAACTTAGGAAGCAGTTTGAGGACATACAACAATAATTAGAAGCAGGGGGTTTTCTGTTACTTAGATTCTGAATAACTGAAGGAGTTGCAAATATATGCATTATTTGTACCACCAGAAAAATAAAGCCAGCTAATCAAATCTCTTGCTGAGCTGGGAGCAAGCCCATCAGGACCCATTAACAAGGTAGGTGCAACAAGCAGCTCCATCCTGAGATCCCCATATCACAAGTTTAAGCAGATTCAATTCAAACAGATTAAATCTGAAAGTTGCATCAAAACTCTTGTGCCTGTGCAACTGAATTTATCTGTCCATACAAAACTATACAGCAAAGCACAAATCCAGAGTGTGTGTTATGATTCCCGTGCTTCAGTCAACGGTAAAATACCTGTTCTGAAAGGGCTTAACATGACAGAGCAATAGCAAGTACGCTCTCAAAAGCACTGTTTGGGGAAAAGTTAATCAAATATGAGGACATTCTCAAACCAAAAGGGCCACTTGAAATTGCTGTTTGATGAGGCAATGAGAAAAGCACTAAAGTCAAAACAACAGTTACTATGGATGTAAGTGAACTGAAACTATATGTGTTATTTTGTATTTACTCCAAAATAATTGTAGGCAGAGAAAGAAAATCCCACTGCATATACATTTCGATAGGAATTCAAAATATGAGTAATACTCTTTTGGTACAGGAAAATATGAGTAATACTCTTTTGATTAAATGTGTTTTGCTCTGCTATGCTTTCACTATTAAAACTCTACTTCTATTTTGGGGTATATGTGGCACACAGACCCTTTTTTCTCCTTGCTGCCTCCCCATGTAGCAAAGACATCGCTTCAGGAGCCACCTAACGCTGTGGCAAGTGCTAAACTTCCCACTGCTGAGGTTTGCCTGAGCGGAGTGACAACATGGGCCTGAAGGACCTACCACAGCACAAGCAACCATTCCCTTCCACCCGCTCCTTCTTGAGGCCTTCTGGGGACATCTGCTTCATTAAAGAAATCAGTCCACCCACACAAACATAAAATACACCTTCCAGCCTATCGCGGCCATGATACTTGAATGACAGAGAACTCTAACAATACTTTGGAGAATACAAGAATAAATCACCATAAAATATTCCAAGCTCATTTACAAGTGGTATTTCATTGCAGCTTCAAAACAAATAACATGCTTACTGCAGCTATATAAGCAAGCCCAAAGCAACATTCAGAAGCGCTCAATGCAATGACTAGATCTGAAAGCCAGAAGAAAATTAATAGTTCATCAGTAGCATTCAACTCCTCCATAAATACACCCCCAAAATGAGACAACTTTGGCTCTATCAAACTGGAATCATTCTCTGCAGTTTTTATTAGCATAACCATCATAAATCTAAACGGGACCTTCAGAAAGAAAAATGGGGAGAGAACCTAGTAGCTACTGTCACAGAAACATTTCAGAATCATTGATACATGTGTATTCAAACTTTTATAATGTGACTATTATTTGGAGACAAAGTGAAATTAAGTTCTACAGATAATTATCTGTTTTTTCCTTGACTTATTTGAAATATTGATGCTTTTCCTTCTTTTAACTTACGATTTTTTTCCAGTATACCTCACTGTATTGATTACTGCACATTCCTAATTGTGTTGGAGAAGATATAAAACTCTAATGTATAAAACTGCGGAGGTGGCAGGCAAGGAGCACTATGGGCCATAATAAATGCTACAGAGCTTTGCATGCCCCTATCTTACCTTTGGTCCCAGGTGGTTCACATATTCTTTTAGGTTGTTCTTGGCAAGGTGTCTGATACGAACAGCACTGACCTGACAGGCACCTTCACCCTCCTCGGCCATCCTCATCCTCAGCCAGACTCATCATTTTTGCCTAGCACAAGTCTTCCTCGAGCCTTGCTCTAGCTCCTTGTAAGGCCAATGCCCAGAGCTGGGCTAAGGCATCCCGGTCTCTGTGCCTGAAGGCTGCTCCTCTGCACTGCCAACGCAGCCCGCGGTGAAGAGCTCTCCATCAGATGCCAACATGTGCTGCTCAATCCAAAGTCAGCCTTGTGCAACACTATACAGAATTTACATTGCAAATCATCAGGAGTAGAAGCTTAAGAAACACTGGCAATGTAATTAGTCATCAGAAAATGTGAATCTAATTAAAATATTACTCAAAAACATCTGTCAGGGAGAGGAAGCTGCCTGTAGGAATTATTCAGTGCTTCTGGACCCGTGTTCCAGAAGAGCTAATTACACACAATTCCTCTGAAGCTTATGCTATAGAATATGAAACTGTGCACAGAGCTAGATACGATTAAGGAAAACAAATCAGTATCTAAAATACTGCATTTCTTTTTGTAAGACCTTTACATGAAAGCGAGGAGAAACACAGTATCTCATTCTGCATAAACTAACTGTAATTTTACAACTTCTGATTCCTATCCTATCTTCTACTGCAGAAAAAAGAAATACAGAGCTTAGGATATTTATTTTCTCTTTCTCTTTTAGAAGACTATGAGGTCAAAGTTACCGTTTACCATTTACTTTTAAACTCTCCGACCAAGGCTGCTACCAATACATCTCCTTTGTAAAATAAGGATATGCTAATATTTGTAATTCTGAAAAACACAGATCTAGGCTCCTCTTCATCATACTCCCACCAAAATGTGAAATGAAATACTAACAATCTGAAAATGGAAGATATGACTTTCCTATGTAATTTAACACACAACCAATTAAATGGGTAAAATTAAAAAAGGCTGAAGGAAGAAGAACGAACAATCTTTTTGTCATCCATCGGACAACATAATGAATTCTTAGAAGCTCTCATACTGTCAAGAAGAAATGATATTTAGATTAAACCTTGCTCTCCCTAAAAGGATAATTTGTTAGTATTTTCCAGTTTTCTACCAATCCTGTACTGATTTGCTAGATCCTTCCTATCTCATTTCCAGTAATTCTATTTGGAACAGCTGAAAAAGCATTCTGCTGAGGGGAAAAGGAGCCTCGGCAGCTCCGTATTTAAAATTACACTGGCTGAGGGACCCATAAGAGTAATTTGACCTTATTTATCTAGTAGCCTTAAGTATAATTCTCCTGTGATCAGAATTCACAAGTTTTCTTGTTGGGCTCATTTTGCACCAGGGATGTTTTACACGCACCTTTCAGAGGAACACCCCATCGAAGGATGGAAAATAATTTCCAACTGTCAAATCTTCTTAGCATGACTGTCACTTTGAAGATTAAAAAGTTAAGCAATGAACTATAACAATCTTTGAAAATCTTTGCAGCATAACTACAAAATTACATAGTTTTATACAGTAGTTAAGGTTTAGTTCGAAAAGGAGGCAATTCCCTTCCTGAATGCCATTATGGTCACAGACTTGCCATTCCTCTTCTTTTCCACAGTTACCCAAAACCGACATTAACTGTGCCAGCTTTTCCTCACGTGACACTATTTCCACAATTAAGCAATATGGGACTGTTTCTACCCTTTAAATTCAAGCAATATGCACAGGAATCCCTATGCAGTTATGTTATAAATTAATAATATAAATTAACTATATTTTCTTCTTTACCTAGCAAATAACTTCTGAATTAAAATAAATAAATAAATGAAGGAATGTCACCAAATAAGGTGTATAGCTTAGAAACTTTAAACACCAGGAAAAAATGGTATTTTTTTCCAATAATTTACAGAAGGCATGAAACAGGAAATAACTTTATCAGGGCATTGCAAAATTATTACCTTGAAGTATAATATGTAATACATATTCAAGATATCAAATTTGTGCCATTTCGTAATACTGTTGGACATTCAAGATGAATCAGCATCTGTTCTTCTCTGAAAACAGATTACTTTTTATATGTGAGCACTCAAGACCAATGCAAGTAAGTCTTTCATAAAAAGGGAACCTTGAGTGTCAAGGATATAGTTATTGGAGTGCTGCAGTTCTAACTCAGGATCTTAAGTAGTATTAGTATTACTTACATTTTAAGACATAAGAGCAGGAATTGTTTATATTTCAGAAGCAGTACATAAAAGTAAACCACTAGTATTAAGCTAAAATAAATAAATTATTTAGAAGGAAATAATGCACAAAATATGATTGTAGGCCATTTCTGAAAAGAGAATGTCTGGTTTTATAGAATGTTCTAAAGGCAAGAGATAAAATACTTTATAAATAATAATAATAAAATAACATAAAACAACATACCATATGAGGACTTTAAGTTTGAAACTTGGATAGACTAATGCAATACTTTGTCAGTCAACAAAACTAATGATGACAGCTATTTCAAAGGACAGAATTTCCCCCGCCCCCAATATTGACAAGCAACAATTCATCATTATCTAGGTTTTGTATGTGAGCAATTTCATAACTGGAATTCCATGACGGCAGGGCTTCCACGGTACTACAGGCGGGGCGACATTGCAGAAGTAGCCACACTTACCCAAGGCAATTCAGACGACTGATATTTCCTTTGAGGCAGTAATGTTTCTCAAGGAAAAAGCATTTTATACTCCTAACAACTCTAACAGAGCAGTTGCAGTGACACTGCATCCTCCAGCACTCCCCCTAACTGTTGCTCCTGGAGAGATTTAGGCACTTCCTTCAACACTGAGGAGGGTTTTTTTTTTTAAATGAATATAGTAGAAGCACTCAGTAGAAGTATTGTCTAAGCACTAGAAAAGAAAAAAACAGGACAGAAGCAAATGGATTCTTGTACTGAGAGGATTAATGGTCCTTTTCTAGAAAATATCTTGGGAGATTATGCCAACTATCTAAGAAGATACCTTGAAACACCACAAATCCAAGAGTTTTCACCACAGGGATTTGTACTTTGTGTAAATTATGGGGTTGTCCAAGTCCTGTGGGTGACTGAAGATATACAATGCACAACCATAATTTTGTGTACAACCCATGGCACAACAACAAGCACTAGGAATAAAGAAGAAAATATTAAATAATCCAGATAAAGGAGGATTAAGACAGAAGCTTACCTTTCTATTTTCAAGGCTACTTACACATATTTGACCTAACTGCTCTACTTGCAAATTAGTAGCTCTGTTTCTTAATTGCTCCATTGTAAATAGAGAGTGACAGGACCAAAGCTAATGGAAACACTTCAGACACAGCCACAGTTATTACAGGCAGAATCCTGCACTGACAGTCACATGGGCAGCTCTTCCCAGCACACGAATTGTTATTATAATGTAGCTGTTGGCAATCATTTCCTGAAGAAATGAGAAAGCAAGAGATCAGCTTAATGACTGGCTTGTTTACAAAAGAACAGTAAATAACAGCAACATTAATCCCAATGCTCTCACTGTCTTGCATTAAAACGCAACACTTGTACAAAGAGCTGAATTCGCGTCCAATTTATACAGGTGTGATTTCACAGCAGGCCTATTGACACACACTATAAATTAAATCAGGATCCTGTCCTTACTGAGATTCTCCCCATGTCTGAACACCTACTGCATTCACAGAGCTGCATATTCAGAATTTCAGCATTTCTTTCTTACTTCAGCATCTTTGTCGTGCTAAAAGGTGTTTAACAGATCCTGAAACTGAAGTGCAGGGGCTGAGGTGACTTGCTCAGAGTCACCCACCTGCCCGGCAATCAAAGGATGGAAACTCCCCCCACAGATTTAGGAAATTGGAGCCAAGAGCTCTATTAAATGGACCATTGCTCCCAAGGTATAAAATAAATACTTAGGTGAATTACACAATATTAATCTTACATGTTCCTGTGTCAATAAACTCAGCTTGGATCTGTAACCTAGTACACCAAGGATTTATAAGGCAGGCACGTGCAACCACATAATTTGCTCCAGGGTGCAATGCTGGAGCTCAGTTCTGAGCTCATCTGAATTGGCTTATATTGACTTCAGAGAAGTTATGCAACATTTTAACTGGCATATTTTAAATCAGAACTTACTCCCAGGGGTGGGAATTAGGGAACATCTGATTCTGTTGCTGATTCACTGTGTGAACACACAAAAAAGTGACTTATATTAAGCGTTCCTTATTTCTCTGCTACTTCTACTTATTAACATATGGCTAATATTTTATTCCTTGTAATCTGCTGTTTAAAATTCTTGATATTACTAAAACATTTATTATTCCAAATTAAATCTGATACTGAATGCTGATGTCAAGAGGCTTCCCAATAATTTCTGCGGGAAAAGGAATCTCTAAACTGTGCACAGCATTTATTTTTTAACTTTTTCCCCTTGTATTAAAAAACACAAATATTATTACAAAAACATGTATATCTTCTGCCCAGATGTTAAGCACCCCAAAGCGATATTTCATGACCTATCTCCTCTTACCTCAGCCTGTTTGAACATGCTCATTTCTTGCCCACAAATCTCAGAGAATCCACTGAGAATTATAGCTGAAGTCCTGTTTTCATAAAATTGTGCAGCCAAAGGAATGGAGCATGAATGAGCCTGAAGAATGAGGTTGCATTTCACCTTACACAGGAAGCTAGTGTTCTGCCATAGCTTCTCACCATTCTGTACAGAAGAGTAATAGTTGCATAAAAATATCCATATCCGGGCATGTCCGAGTCAAGCCCAGCAAGGTAGTCTTTAAAATAATTTTAAACAATGCAAATTAACCAGAAATAGGCTAAAAGTTTGGTTACTTTAGAAATGACTCGAGGTCTTTACTACGTCTCAGCTGATTCATGCTACCTAAAAGTGAAAGAGCACCTGGTTGTGCTGCCAAGTCAAATGTGACTGAAAAATGCCTGGTGGGCCTGAGCTTGGGACACAACACACTGCCTCACAGGACAGCTCTGCAGCTGTGACACAGAACATATGGACTGCAGGAACAAACTAACAGGGAGGAGGATAGGCACACAGAAAGAGCTCCAGTCTCATTTCCACGCAAGATGCAGTCCCCATGTCATATGATGTAGTTTTAGATACATATACCTACAAAACAGCAGGTTTGTTTCTCTGTTTTCTGTAGAAATCAGGGTTACATGCTCTCCTGGGCCAGATCTTTTACTTCATATAAACAAGAAAGCAGAAGCAAACCCAACACAATCGTGCAGGGAAAAGCGCAATGAAAGTGATTTCAGGCCCATACTTTTGTCCCAAGACACTTTAATTTAATTAAAAACATATCTGTAGATATTGAAGTATCTTGTAACTTAAGAGTACGTATCAGCTCAATCTTCTCAGAGGCCAAACCACTGAACTCCTGCAATGACAGGCATCATTATTACACCAAACGGAGGCGAACTGCAGTCTTCTTCAATGAAATATAGCAGTTATATTTAATGTCATTGTTTGGTAGTGTTTCTGTCAGAAGCCCACATTCACACATTGTAGGGTAACACTGTTCATGCTAAAACAGAGCTAGTTATACCATAGTAGAGATAAGCAATGATCCCCAAGCAACTGGCCATTCATTACTTGCAGTTAAAACATATTTTGCTTAGCCTCAGGCAAAGCTGAAGGCGGTTTGTGCACTAATAGCCTATTATTAGTTGCCATTAACATTGACAACACTAATCTAAATGGGAATATTGGTGTTTCACACAATCTGTTTGAGGCTTCCAAAACAACCAGAGAGTGTCTTTAAACGGTGATTTTATCATATTTCAGAGCTGATCTATTTGCTTGTGAAAGAACAGACTCAAGTATATTCTCAAACGTGGCTACTCAAAATACATAATAAAGTATAAACTGTTATAAATAAACTTAAGAAGAAAGAGGCATGAACCACCGAAGAGTAAGACATTATAAGCTATATAGGTCAAAGCCTAAAAATTAGAATTTTTTGACTCAGTATTTAAAATTTCCTAATAATCTTAAATACATTCTAAAGTGCAATATGTACACATTTCTACATAAATGCTTGTAAACAGTTTTTCTACATTAGAACATTCATTGTCACAGCAGCAGGCAGCAAATGGAGAAGCACACATCCAGACCACCGGCACACTGGAGTGGACGAAGAGTAGGAAAAATAGACTCCGAAATCCCCCATGAGCACCAGTTCCCTTTTACAGCTGTGGGAATAGCGTTGGTCTCAGTTACACCCACTCAGGCCACCAGCATCACAAAGATTATGGGGTTTAAGCAAAGGCAGTGCTTTGTTATTCACTTAAAACTGAACTCTCTTGCATGTTATTACTAGAGAAGTACTAAAATAAATACACCATTGTCAACACTGAAGTCACATGTGTTTTCTCTGATCTTTTCTTAACCACTTAAAAAAATAACAGCCCTAACATGCAGCTATTAAACACAGAAATTAAGAAGGAAGCTGAATTTGTTGATATTAACACAATAAATTTGTTTACTTATTAGTATTTTTAGTAGACCTTCATTATTTTCAGCTTGATGCACTGAGATAAATATTTTCCTCCCTGTATTACACAATTAAGCACACACTTTTTCCTTCTGTGATACACTACACATATAAGCAGAAAAATATTCTCAAACAACAATCTAAGCTGAAATCCCACCTTTTGTACACATAGAAGCAAAACATGAAAGGGACCTGTCAGTTCATGTGCGCGTAGCCCAAAAGTCTTAGTCCAAAACTGAGCCTTACCTCAGAATGGCAGCTGAATGGAAGATTTAGGACTCAGGAAGTTAGGACTCCGACGCGCCTCTGAAATCATCTCCCTGTGAGTCCTAAAGCTGGCTCAGAAGCTGGTGTGCGCTGGCCTGATTTTACACAAAATATACCTAACTGAAATAAGCATACAGGAATTTGTTTCCAACCTAATGTATGGGCGAAATTCAACTGATAAACTTCCTGTTGAATAAAGATTGGAAGGCAGTTGGCCTCTAGAAGAATTGCACATTTTAACAAAATTGCTGTCTCATTTTTTGTTAGTGTTAGACAAGTGCAAGTTTATCCTATAAAGAGAAGTACCAAATAACCTTTTAAAGTTTGATATACTATCAAGATCTAAGGAGGCAAGAAGGAAGAAGAACAAGAATGAAAGCACCGAGAAGAAGAAAGGTCCAAACTGGCTACTGCATTAGCCCGGGAGGCGCATTTCGGCATTACCGTTCTCGCCGTCAGACTTCCTCTCGTGGTCGGTGTCGGTGAGGGACAGGGCGGAGTTTGCCCGGCTCGACAGGCAGGAGCTGTGCTCCGACTTCATCCCGCGCATCCACAGGCGCAGCGCATGGTCCGGCGAGGCGGCGCCCTCCGTCTCCGTGTCGCCGTCGGAGGCCACCTCCAGCGGGTAGCTGTGCTCCGACGGCCCGCGCCCCTCGGCCTGGTAGCCCGAGCACAGCATGCGCGGGGGCTCGCAGAACTCCAGCTCTGCGGAGAGAGACGCAGAAACGCGTTAGCACGATCAAGCAATAGGCACTGGATTTTCTTCTGGAGAACCTGTTTCGAGAACAAACGCTGTTAAACCCTCCTGGACGGGCGACTTGGGTCAGTGACTCAGGTGACCGTCTGATCCGCTCTAAATACAAAATATGTGTTTTTACATATACACCCATACAGACAGCATCCCATCAAAAATGCCTTTTTTTTTTAATTTTGCAAAGAAGGAAACACTTCTAAAATGAATCTCTCAAAACAGAAAGCTCTTCAATATTTGTTATCATAGGGAAAACGAACGAGGTATTTGCAAGCCTGGACTGTACAAAATGACATTTGATATTTCCAGATAAAGGCAGAGGAAGGAAGGGCACCTACCAGGGAGGTTCCTTCCGGAGTGCCCTGTTGCACACTCGCACCGGGGCCCTCGGCTCCCCAGGGAGGCCCTGGTGCACTAGAGGCTGCCAGGAGTGCCCAAGTGCCCTCAAAGGCACCAAGCGCTGAGGGGGTTAGAGCTGTGCGGTGCTCAGTGTGTCCCTACGCCCCGCAGGGCAGCAGGGCGCTGAGGAGACGCGGGGCGGAGGGGACTCGCAGCGCGACCCTGCAGGGGACGCCTCGCAGCGCGCCAGGTACGCGGCGCCCCTCGCAGGGCACAGCTCTCCTCCGAGGTGGCCGCCGCGTGTTCTCGCTTGTGCGAATCCAATTACAAGCGCAGCTCCCGGGGAGCGCGGCAAGGAGCTCTAATTAAATAAGGATTACCGAGCCGCGCTCCCTAATTGAACAGCAGACCTGGGAGGCCATCTTGAGAGACTAAATACAATCTCCAACAGGCATACGGTATTTTTTTCCAATTTCTAGAAGAGAAACATTAGAGACAAGGGGCACTGATGGAGACAGAAACCAAATACCCACTTCCACTGTCATCCTAACTAAAGCCTTAATTTGCCAGACTAATCCACTTACAGCCAGCGAGAGGAACGGGTCTCGTGTGAAGCCTGCTCTTGGAGGTAACCGAAAGCGCTGCCTTTCTCATGAAGGTCCTGACCAGAATCCACAGACCTGACGCCAAGCTATTGCACACTGAGGCTGCCCAGTCTGCACTTATCTGTGCATCCTTATTTCGCTATCCTGAAGGTCTCTGCTGCGCTGATATCCCACAAGAGCTGGCTTGACTCTCATTACTTGCTACAACAGCACGTTTTGGGGGGGGGCTGGGAAATGGGAGGACAGGGAACAGAAAGCAACTGTCATGGCTCTACGCAAGGGCCCTGCAGGGGCAAGGTGGTCTCGGGGCTGAGGAGGCAGGTACTGCTGGGTGCCACCACCGGTCACGGCACTGCTCCTCTCACCCGCATTGGCAGCAGCAGCCTGGCCCGAGGGCTTCTCCACAGGCTTCCTCCACCTCTCGCCTGCTTCTCTGCCCTGGACCCGCAGCGGGAGGATGTAGTCTGCCTGGCACCTGTGCAACTCCAGAAGGAAATCACCTGTACGGGGACAGTAAACACTAAACAACCTGTCTCCGGAAAAGCCCTCTGAACATCTCTGCGATGTTCAGAGCTCACTGGGTACATGCACACAGAGGCAATCTCACAAAATGTTGCTGCATGTAACTAAACACACATAAAGTGCCTTCTTTCAGATTCATTTTAATTATGTATGATATCCACAACAAGCAAGCGCTTCTTGGTTTAATTAGACAACACGGGCCAAATCTTTGTAGGACATGAACACTGCAGACACTGATGCCAAATACGCAGCCACCAAAACTGCCCTCACTGCTCGCTTCCACTTTGCACAACACCAAATGAATACAAACCATCTTTATACAAAACATGAACTCAAACTGTACATGCCAATTCTTACTCTTCTTGACTAAATTAAAAAGACTTCTAAGGGAGCCAACAATTAAAAAGCCAACAACAGTGGCAGATTATTAATGCAGAGCCCAG
The DNA here is from genome assembly GCA_034781795.1 of Crypturellus tataupa. Taxonomy (NCBI): domain Eukaryota; kingdom Metazoa; phylum Chordata; class Aves; order Tinamiformes; family Tinamidae; genus Crypturellus; species Crypturellus tataupa. Next base: position 14,883 of record JAWLRI010000496.1, read on the forward strand.
TATCAATGAGATAAGGGCTGATTTGGGTAAACAGGCTCATTCTATTCTACCTCAGAAAGACTAAATTATGCCTTAAAGGGAGGTTGTGGATGTTACTAAGTCACCATACATTTTTCAGGAACAAAAGCAGTAAGTAAAAGCTTTTTTGGATAAATGGATGATTAAAAGTTCTGCTTACATGAAATGAACCTCCATAAAATAGGGACAAGAGCTTCATTCCACATACCACACCTGAGCTCTGAAAAGGGGTGAAAACCAAACCTTTCCGGGAAGTAGGTCACAACCAGCAACACAACTAGCTCTTGTCACACGCAGGAACAAAGTCCAGATTGCTCACTACACCAGACAGTTATGATGGTTAACACATGCTTTAGCAGATGTCATGAGAAGGAGGAATAATGAGTACTGCAATTTAAGGAAGAATACTACTAGAGAAAATTAAGATTTATTTCATAAAACCACTATGATTCAATGAAAGCAAATTAAGCCTGTCCATTTGAAGATCTGTATTTAAAAACACTAACAGGTGTAAGCAATAATAAGAGGGTACGTCCAAGGAATGATAGTTTGTTGCAGTACATTAAGAAATACATTGAAAACCCATTATTTTCCTCATGAAAAAGAAGAGAGCAAACAAGATTTGCTACCAGTCTTAATAATGCATTCAGTTTTGATTAAAACAGGCAAACACTAGGAGAACAACTGCACTGATCTTTGGATTTCACCATCACAACCACTGGACTGAAGCGCAGCTTGGGGCAAGAGAAGGCTCCTGCTTCCTAAGAGCCGGGCTCCGTTCCTGCAGGATCACAGAGAGGCCAGGCCAGGTCATGCTGCAAACTCTGGCAAGCCCCTTACAGCTTGTCCATAATGCAAAATGTTTTGTTTTGTTTCCTTTCTATTTCTCTCAAAGAACAGTTTTATCCTCATTTTCAGGATTCTTGGGTTCCTACTTCAGTCACCTCAGACGCACGCTGTGGTCTCCAGAGCCACCCTGCACACCTGCTTTCCTTCGGAACAGAATTTATCCCCTTTTCACCAGTTACGGAGCCTCCCCACAGCCACAAGCGCCACAGGGCTTCACAAGCCCAGTGGCTGCCATCAGCGGCCCCAGCTCGCAGTCGTGCAAGTCAACAGGAAAATCACCCATGGAAACCTCACATGTGCTAATTAGCTTACACACGGTTACAAAGCACAGAATTTACCCTTTGGTCTGCGTGTGAATTCAAAACGAAGCAGCTAGCATATTCAATATTTTAGCTAGCTTTTTTTTCTAGTGGCACAGCAAAAATTGACTTCTTTATACTATTACTCATGTTCAGCTGACATCCTCCACAATGCAGTCCCTTAATAGCCTGTTTCTCAGGCATACAAGCCTTTGTAGTATTTTAAGTCCCATAGGATGCGTTTTTCTGAAAAGCACTTCAGAGTGCCAAAAGTGGCTGCTTTTAGTCTCCGTATTTAACCTTGTTACTAAAATACTATTTATTTCTACAAGGAAATAAAGTTCGAGTGGATTTATGATAGATTCAGTCTTATCAAAAAGACCCACTCAAGAAGAAGAATGAGAATTAATATGAAATTTAAGGGTTTTTTTGCATAAACTATGGACAGAGAGAAAAGGTTGCAGTTACGATTGCATATGGTAGATCACGATAGGATCCTACCCGGGCGGCCTGGGAGAACAGCCCTCTCAAGGCTTTTTAACCTTTAAGGTTAAAAAAATCAAGGAGTTCATTCCCTATTTTTGTTTAAAAAATTAAAATTGAAGTAATCTATAAAGGAATGTAAAGTATTTTATGCTATCGGGGAATGGAAAGAGTTTGAGTCTAATTAAAAAAATACAAATCAGCATTTCAGTTAACAGATCCTTTCTTTGTATTAACCTGAAGGGCTATTTTTACAGTAGGTACCTAACTGGGGCCTGAAGGAGCGGCAATGGGAAAAAAAAACCCAAGTGCTTGGGCTTTACCACAGGGTAAAGGATTTTCTAGTGTGCTATTTATCACTGAGTCTGTGTATGTGGTTCCCCACTTGCAACTTAATCCAATAGCTTAATCAGCAAGTACATTTTATATGTTTCAAAATGAGAAGAAAGTCAGGGCAGCTACTCATGCCATAATAAGATTGAGAGAGAGGGCGGAAGGGGGGAGGGAGAAATGTAAATCAAATGGGGAAGTGAAGTTCACATTCATTTTTGAAGCAATACATATGCATCCTCCTAAATGAGAAATCTTGAGGGCTATTGAGCACTCCGCAAAATTCAGAGTGTTCAACGGCCCTTAAAATTTCTCATTTCTCACCTGAGCACCATGGTTTACTGGCTACACACTGGACTCGAGAATTAAATGCGCAGAGATCTTAAGCGACTCCATAAAGTCATTTGTGTAACACAACCCACTAGAGAAGCTTTTGATTTTTTTTCTGTTTACATTTCATTTAGTCAAAGTCTTTTTTTAAAAACCTGTTTTCATGTTGAGAACATGGTGCATCTTTCCTGGGACAATATAAAGACATTAAACTTCAGTAAGCATTCATATGAAAATCATTACGAAAGAGATCAAAATTCAATTAATTTGGAGAAGCACATTACATTGGCTATTAATTTGCTCTGTAAGCCTTCTGTTTATCACCAGCTACACAATTATCACAGCCCAAAACAGATTAAAAGTTGCATTTATTTTAATAAAACAGAAAATTAATTTGATATACCAATTACACACAGGTAAATACATATAAAATATGTCATTTGTGTTTTTACACTTTCTTATCAAATGTATACTACTGCATATGTTTTCTTATACTGCATTTCAACTTCTTACCTTTCCTTAACTCGGTAGTTTATTTTCCTATATTTTTCTGCAGTTATCACCAAAGACCCTGAAAACTTAATAATAATAGTAATAACCTAACAGCAAATAATGAGAGATTAAAATGGGAGTCAGAGTCTGGAATAGCACTGAGGAGTTTCATGAAATTTGCAGATTAGGCACCTAAGGGAATACGGAAGCCTGTACTTTCACAGAAGTCTTTCTCAGAAATTTATGAGGAGGAAGCACCTTTACTCCTCAGGGCCTTCGCTAGAAGAATTAAAAAGTGAGGTTGTACCCCAGGCCTCACAGCAAACGTGTTTCTGTTCTTGTCTTCAATCCAATTTTTCCAACTTAAGAAAGAGGGCAGGAATAAAGCTCTACCAGTTTTTCAACCAAAGAGTTCACAGGTAGCATTTCTCTTCATACTGTTAAAATCAACAGAATAAGGAAATGGACTTCTCGAGATCTGCAGAGCACTCATCGTGATGCCGACCTTCTCCTTCCTCTGCAAGGGTAATATTCTTTCTGTGGATTCTCAGAAACCCACAATGTTCTTGTTTGTTGTCGTTTTTTGTTTGTTTTTAAGAATCACTACCAAGGTGCCAGAGATCAGCAGCTTTTAGTTTTAATTTAGGAAGAAACACTGCCATCATCAGATCAGATTATCAGACTGGGAATTTAATTCTTCAAATTCAAGCACATCTTAAGTACTGCTGGCTAAGACCTTTCCCGTTGCTGAAGCGTGCCTTCCTAATGTGAAATACTTCCACTCACACAGACTTTGTTGAAGAGAAATTTGTCCTCCAGGCACTCCTAAGTGTGTATCTCCTTTAATGAATTTTAGAATTATGAAACTAGGAGGTAGCATTTAACCTACATTTCTGATAAAAGAAACCTACTTAATCGCAAATAATGACCACACTAACTCTACTCTACTAAGGGAAAGAAGAAAAAACCTGATCATCTCCAATGAGAAACAAGGTAACTATTGTTTGAGAAGAAAAACAAAGTTCTTAAAATACTACAACTAAAATAGAGTTCAGATTAACTTGCTTTACAATACATTCACTTACAATTTCATTTTCCACACGCAAAAGTGTATTAGAAAAAGGAGAACTTTCATGTAAAAGAAGAAAAATAAATCCCCCCCTCCCCCCAACTGTATCATAAAGATCAAAACATTCAAACTTTCCTTCAAACATTAAGATTCTTTGATTTCTGAAACTGCTTTTCAGGCAACCAGAAACTTTGTGTTTCTGGATGTGTGGGCAGGTGATGCTTTCAAGGAAGCAATAAATAACAAAACCTCTCCCTTTTTCATTACCTGCTCAAATTAAAAGCAGTCACAATTTTAGTCTGTAGACTTCATAAAGTTTGTATATAAAAAAGAAAAAAACACTTTCATGCGAGGAAGCTGTACAGCTAATCTATATATCAAACCATCTATAGCAGACTATTAACTGACTTTTCTTTTTGAAAGAGTTTCAAAGGAACAAATATCCTTCCTCAGGATTCCCAAAAGCAGGACTGAGAGGCATGGATAGCTTTAGTGCACTGTTTGCAGCTCTAACAGGCAAAATAAAGGTTGCAGTTCTAATTTGTCTGCAAATCTGTATCTCATTTAACAGATGAAAGATGGACTAAATTTCCCTTTTTCTTTATTTTCCTTTTCTCTTCTTTTTAAACAGACTATAATTTGTAAATCAACAATCTTTAAAGAGAATTTACCCCCAGGCTGTTGCTATATCTCTACAAACTGGAATTCAACTTGGAGACATTCTTCTGGATCACTTTCATTCAAGCATTACTTTAAAATTTTGTAACATATCAATTTCCTTTACAGTTAGGGTAAAATATTGAATTATTACTGCTGGTTTTGATTATTTCTCATAAATCAAAGAAAATAGACACTTCATGTGTGTAAACTATTGTTTTCTCCTTTTGATGTCCAAGTGAACCTCCTGATGTGACTTGAGTGTCAGAGCCTTTTTTGAATGAAAGGTGTGTATGTCTGTATTTTTCATTTACTTAGCGTTAGGAGAAAACATATTAAAAAAAAATTCCGAGATGTGAGCAAACACGTGTCTACATGATGGTGCAAAGGGTTTTAGAGAGCTAATGTGAGGAGAAACGCACGAGGAAGGGGCTGTTTTTTGGCTTAGATCCAAGAGCTCTAACAAGAGAAATCCCCCATGGGGCCAGGTCCAAGGAGCGATGCCAAATGCGGCCACCTCTGCCGGAGGCTTTGCCCTCACCTCGGGGCCTGCGGAGCTGCCCCAGCAGAGCTGGAGCCCGGCAAGCTCCGTGGCAGCCGCGAGACGGCTCCTCTGTTCAGCGTTCCAGGGGCTTTTGCTTGGGTCTCAGGGCCTTTCTACAACGGCTGCATGTGAGCGAACCATCTACTGAGTGTTTTATCTTTCGCAGTTACTCTGCTGCAGTGGTTAGTCACAGAATGGAGTAACTAAGTGAGGTTTTGTCACCCTCTCAAAGCCCAGCAAGCAACCTCTGGGCAAACTCTATGTGGAAAAGGAGGGCCACGTCCTCCTGTAATGTCCTACAAGCTGCAAGTGTGTGGCTGTGCTGGGGTGAAAAAACAGCAAATTGGGGAGAGAGACTACCCAAGGGATCGACCCCATCCAAGCCATCAGGATTAGCACCACATCCTCTCCCCTTTGTTGTGTATCAGCTAGAAATCCAGAGCAGAAAATCTGCTATCAGGAATCAAAAGAGAAAAAGCAGCAGCATCAAGAACAAACATCCCTGTGAATCTCGACAGACACAGCTGCCTTTGCAGGGGGAACTCCCCACCGCAGATTTTGACAAGTTGGGAAGCAGGATGAGCCAGAACACAACCACATAATTCTTTGAAAATTGCCCCTTTTCTGAGCACTCCGTTATAAGCTTGATGGGTCCCAGTGTCACTGGGTCTGCAGGGCAAGCTCTTGGCCCCATGGAAGCCACCAGCCCCACGCGCTCCTCCCCAAGCACCGCTGCCAAGAGGGACATCGAATCAAGACAAGGTTTGAACACTTCCCCCGCGACCTTGGTGCAATACCCAACACCTGCACAATAACCTTCTTCATTCTGTATGTCTTCCTGTCTCTTATTTTTATATGTATACAAACACACACGCATAAAATATTATATATGCATATATATAGAATGATATAAAATGATATACACAATGATGTAATGATATAAACTTGGGGCATAAGGGCTTTTTGGTGATCAAATTGCTCAGGGCTGCTGAGGAAGAGTCTATTTTCTGGGCAAAGACAGCTATCCTCAGAAGCAGAACACTAAAAAGCATTTTAATACCAGGTGATGTCTCTTTCAGAAGAGATGGAGTTATGCTCCTAAGAATAAAGCTTGATGTCCAATTTTGTCTTCACAATTTTGAAAATCTCAAGGTTTCACTGTTAAAAATGAAATACTAAAATAACCCATGTGCCCTGGTTAGTCATTAACTGCTTACTAATGCATATAGCCTAAATCCCACTAAAAACCAACGCAGATTGCGAGATAATTCCCGCTTGAGCTTATGACAGCTAAACAGACAAATTTTGTCATTTTCTGGATTAGGAGCACATACCTACCTTTTTTTCCACATCTTTCTCTGTATTTCAGAAACTTGCATGTACTAAACACAATCTTAATACATGAACATTTACAATTCACGCAGCACCTTCCTGATTCCTGATACCCAAGTAACACTCAGACCAACCACGAACTCGCCTGATTTATCCTGTTGTGCGTGTAGAAGTGTGCACAGCGCCCACGCACCCATTAGCACTTCCATTCATTCCCAGTTGCCAAACTGATATCCATGAGCACACACGAAAGACAACCTGGCAATCTACTGCATTTGATTAGCAACTGAGGATAAGATTGTCAGTTGAATAACCCCTCTTTCCCCCAGAAAAAAACCCTTGAGGAGGTAATCATCAAATATTCCATTTGACCAACAGATGAAGACTAAATTGCCTTCGAAAACTTCTAACCACTTCTATTCCCTTCTTTCTTTGAGTGCTCATTTAACCGAAGGGATTTCAGTAGCAAACTTAAAGGTCAGCCTTATTGTAGCTTAAGTAATAATAAAGTAACTTAAAGAAATTGTTTTCCAATTTTTTATTTTTAATATATAAGGCCACAGAAACTACTTGACAACTGTTTATACTCTTCATTTCCTTCCAGCATCTTTATTAGGTTTTCTAACATTTCCAGATATTATTATTTCTTCTAACTACATTTCATTAAAAAATTACTTGATTTATAAAGACTATTATAATCTTTCTCAGTAGCTACAAAATAGGGCTGTATTTTTGTTTTGATACCATGAAGATGTGTCTAAATAACTTGCCTGAAGATGCCAAGTCGCATCATTACTGTTCAAGTTAAATTAACAGTTCTTAAGAAGTAACTTCAACCCAAAATGCACAGCGGGAAGGATAAAAATCTGAGTCATTTGTGTCAGTATAATAAACCAAGATTCCTGTACATATTGCATGTTACCGACAAAATCCAAATTTGTTAACATAGAGAAACTGAGCACAGAAGGGAATGACTCTACTTCAGGAACATGTTTCAAAATTAATCTGATAGCATTTGATAGCATGTTGTTAATCTGCTTAAGCAGGTACTACCTAGATGGCCAAGACTCTGTACTTTAGGAGGGCTGTATGTGGATGCAAGACGGAGCACTGTTTTCATCTCCTTTTTCATCTCACCATTTGATGTGGAGCTCCAAAAGAAGGAATGAGTACCACAGTTGCTGATCTATGCCAAATGGAATGGGTAAAAAAAAGGAGAAATCAAAGGAAATCAAAGACATTTCCACAATGTTTAAACAAGTGCCTTGAGTCTGCATGATCCAGCAAGAAAATTTATCCAAACTTTGGGAACAGCAGAGCAAAGCCACTACATACTGAGATAACTCCTGTATTTTAATGTGGATAGGAGGACTTGGCTGCATTTTTTGAAGTTCCCGATGTTTTCAGCTACCTTGCAGTCTCTTAGCGTGAGTTCTAATTGTTTCTAAATGCTACCTGGCTTGCTTGCCTGTGTAATACTTATTTTAGTAGCTGTCCAAGGCACTGACTTGGAAAACTCCAACTTATGGGTTAACCGCATAGCAGTTTCCTACCTGTCAGCCAGAGACATATACTTGATACCCAGCAAACAACAGGCTGGTAAACATTAAAACATGACCACTCTGCCCTGAGAATGAGGAGGGAGGCACTGGCTCTTTTTAATGCAAACATCCCATGGCCTTCATCGTCAAATCAGCGAATTCAACTGTATTGCTAACGTGTATAAAGATGTTTAGGAGGCTGATTATCTAACATGAGGTATCTACAAACTGGTAACTAAGCAGTGGACTATGCTAGCTAACTTGACTCGGAAGAGTCAAGTTAGGAGTCTCCACAGTGGCTGAGAGTACTCTAACCCACAGAAAATAAATCAAACCAAAAGGGCAGGATATCTCACTACCAGCTTAGCCCTCAGCAGCAGCCCTCAATACTCTGCCATGGCCCGAAGGAAAGCCTGCCACGGGCAGATAAGAAAAGCTCCAGTTCAGCACTGCTGCAAACGCTTCGTGCTTCCTTATTAAAAAATTCACACAGCTGGAGGTGAACTAATTGAGGTGGTGGAGACGGTAACACAGAAGGCATTTAAAATGTAATTAAAGCATGATCAGAAAAGGGACACATAAGGGAGAGAACGCTCAGAACAGAGACTCCAGGGAAATACCAGCGTTGAGCAAAAACGAGAGCAACGGCGTATTAAACCAGATATACCGCTAAAAGGATCTGCGCAGTTATCAACACAAACAGTAAGGCCGTTGCTGGACAGGAGGAGAAAGTCCACATTTGTTTAGAGCAGAGAGCAGCAGTGTCGCTACTGGCCATGGGCAACTGCTGCCCCTGGTCCAGCATCTACAGTGTTAGTCCACAGAAACATACATTACTTGTTGTTGTTTTTGAAGGACACTGCTGCAACAATTATTTCATGCCCTGAAATACACTTATGCACCCTATCACACATATTAGGGCAGAGCAGTAAAGTAAAAAATAGGTAGATAGAAACCTTAAAATGTTAACCCAAGGGATGTAACAAACACCCCCGTTGTGACAAGCTGAGTGACCTCGAGTGACAGCCTGCAGAAGGCAGGTCCTAATTTTTCCCTCTCCGTGTTAACTGCTTTATAGCAAAAACGCAAACCTCTATGCGGCTACAAAAGGAACTGTTCTCAGATCAACAAAAAGAATGGTTACTTGTTCTCTTGCCCACAACCTCTTTTCTAATAGACAATTTTATGACTTAAACAGACCTTAAAGTCTCCTTCTGTTGTTTTTCTTCTCCCCTCTATTAAATTTGCGTTGTGGAAGCACATTGAGTTTAGAGCCTTCATATGAAATGGTTCCCCTACACAAGTCACCTGTGGATTTTGCCCGTCTTCACATTACCTGCATTATCTCATTTCTCTGCCAGCTGCTTCACCAGCTCCCGAGCTGCTCCATCTCACACTGCGTCCGATATTGCACGCAGCGGTGGCAGAGCACATCGGAAATAAAGAGCATGTTCGATCGGGGGACTGGCAGAGGATGCAAGAGGCAAGTGCAGAAGCGGCTCTGAAGTAAAAAATAACACATTGATAGGAACAGAAACCACTGCTTTAAGAGCAAGCCTTGCACAGACACTGCTCTCGTCAGACAGTGCTCAGCACCCACTGGACTGCGCCCAACCAGCAAGAGGCACCTCCTAGCTCTGGAGCCTCCTCAGGAGGGAGGAGGAGGAAAGGCTGGACCTGGCGGGCCCGAGAGCAAGACGAATAGAGACTATAGTGCTGCAGCCAGCAAAGGAACACCGTGCAGCAGAGCCTCTTCACTAGACTGGGGGTGGATTCCTTTCAGGCATGAAACACGCTGCAAGCACTGCACATCCCTCACCCCTGCCCCTCTCCCTCATTTCTCTGCCCTATTTCTACTCAAAACAGGTAATGTATCATCAACAAGGAAAGAATGGAAGGATGCAAGGACAATAACCAGAGCACTGCACCAGAGGCAGCCTTTGGATGAACTGCTGCAGAAAAGTTTAAGAGATATTGGCCAGAAAATTCTCCAAGACAGTGTTTTCCTCTTTAATACAGCTGTTCGCCTGCTTAGTTGCTGAAACCCTAACTGGCAGATTGCTGAAGTAGCTTTTGAGGATGACTTTTAAGAAATAACAACACAAATGTAAGATATTGTTATGAATGTTGCCAAAAACACCAAGTAAGTAAATATAAGAGTTACAGAAAATCTTGTACTGAACCATTACAGATACTACGTCTGATCTTCTCTAACCATTTCCATTCCCACTGCAGCTATTCTTTATTTAGGACTTTTATTCATCTTAATAATAATGTTTGCATAAAAGACAGACAACTGCACTTACGTTTCTGTTTTGTTCCTTGTATAGGACTTATTAGACATTTCAAATTTTAGGCCTATAATTCATCTAAAGAGATCATAAAACTAAACTGAAATACTTGGATTTGTTAGCAACTTTATTCCACCCAGCTGAGTCCAAATAAACACATAACAATAGTTGATATAAGGACCAAGAATTTTTAATTGCTTTAACCCTTGAGAAAAAGTTGAAAACACTGAAGTAAAAGGCCTGAGCATTCAATTGATCAAAGCATATGTTCTCAATTAGAGCACCAAATTGCAGGAAACAACCTTGCTTGGGTCCTTTGTGCTATTATCTCAACTTCAGGTGTGGGATTTAAGTCACCGCAAAGAAAAATGAGCAGCAGATGCCTCTTGTTCTCCTTTCCTAACACCTCAAGTATTGAATAAAAGAAAGGGTTTCCTATCCCATCATTCCACCCCAAACTTGCACCTCAGCTGACGGAGCACTATTAAATATGAAGCTTCACACTGCCAGAACAGTGGCAAAAATGACCGGTAGTAGCACAAGTTTGGTTTATTTCTGCAGAGCTGATGAGGGATGATGATAATTACCTGTGAAATGAATAGTCATCACACGGGTGAATGCCAGGCTGAATACAGCAGCTGCATGATATATATACAGGTGCCAGGAACTCCTAAACTGCAGAAACAGTCTGCAAGGCAGCCCTGTCCCCTCTCAGTGTCTGAACACAAGGCCCAGAACTACCAAGCTCTCTTACAGCCCTGAAGGCGTGCGCAGGCCTGGAGCATTAAGGGGCTGCCAGTGATTCGGGAAGAGTCAACAGCAATGGGGTACCCCACATCACCTTCTCCTTTTCTTCACAACTCTACAATCTTTTCCTGTAAGACACAGAGTAATAAAAACAGAGGCATCAGTTTGGAAAGGTGCCCTCTGTCTGCCAATTTCTTTGTTCCTGCTACAACCCTCCTGACCAACTGGTTTGAATAGCTGGCACTTGACTCAAGAGAACGATGACCAAAGAGGGACTTGAGCAGTAGAATTTCTCTGTGACTTTTTTTTTTTAAATAGATGTTATGAGACCACAGCAGTCTAGAAAAAAAAAGAAATGTTTAAATGTACAAGCAGTTCTCAATAGTGTAAAAAAATGCAGAAGGCAAGTTGGGTTATTTTGAGAGACCTTTTCTTTCACGACCAAAAATGAGTTGGATAGTTGTGTAGGATATCAGAGATGTGAGGAAACAGAGGAGCCCAACAGAATAATGAAAGAAAAAGGAAACACACTGTAACTTCTTGCCCTGAAAAAGCGTTAAAAACCTAGTCTGAATCTAATTTGCAAAATAGCAGTATTTAAGTGAATAACAGTAAACAAGCACACACAATGGTGAAGGTTGTCATTAGAAATGGTATCTGCATGACAGCTTCGGAGTCACATGAGAGGCACGTGCAATCCTGGCAGCTGACCGGAGCCATCACTCATTTTCTCCATCTGTGCCATCACTGGGAAGCAAGCCAAACCTTAATAATGGATAGCACTATTAAAAAATAAAAATAAAAAGTGCAAGGAGGAGACAAGAGATACTTTGAAGACATAGACCATGGAGATCTTCAAAAAGGGACAAATAATTCCTCTCTTTTCATGGCTCTTTTCTAATTGACTGAAGGCAGATTCTTTTCTGCACTCAGAATAACAGCAAATTATTAGAATTACTCTTCTTGAACACCCAAGCTCTACAGATCAATAGTGTACAATCCATTATGAGTATTTGTTAATCACTACTACCATTTCAGCTTAAACTAATGTCAAATCTATAGGCACAATTTTCACTGATACTAGTAAGAACTGTATCCCTAGAATCGACAGCTGAAGTTAATCCTTGGAGAGTCAGTGTACTCTAAACAAATAAGCCCTATGAATATATCCTTTCCAAAAGCATTAATTATTTATTTGTAATAAAGCACTATGCTATGTATTCAAGGGCACAAGCCACATTATTATCAATTAAAAAATTACAAATTATATAAAGGCACAATTATCTTCTGATATAGTAACATGACTAAGGAAGCCAAAGGACTGATTGCACACAGAATTATTATGAATGACAGAAAAACTAAGACTTGTATTTCATCTTATTAGTCATAAACAGAATACATAATGTCCCAATGCAAAGGGCAAAACAGAGTACAAATGCGCATCTAACAGCTTCCTGAAGGACTAAAGAGTCTCTATGAGCTGTTGTGTTATTGGCATCACATCGTAAGATGAATCTTTGGAAAATGAGGGAGAGAAGAAAAACAGCAGAACCACCTAAAAATCCTCAAACAAAGCTGAAACGCTGAGGCAGCAGCTGTAAGGCAGAAACGCAGCCTCCTCTTTGGCATAACCCGGGGCCACGCGGCTGCCCGGGCCCGTCCGGCCGGCGTTGGTCCTGCACCGCAGCGGCAGGAGGGCTGTGCTGCAGGCAGAGGCGACAAGGACACTCTGCTGCCACCCACACGAGGCGGGCGGCGCTGGGACACCGAGCCCTGTGCAGAGCTCGGTACGGTTATTTGCACAAATAGATAATCCCATACACATACTATTCTCCTGCTCATTTTACCTTTCTAAACAGAGCACGCTAAATACTGCTGAACACAGAACTGACCCAGAACGCTGCGTACATGGGCAGCTGAGAAGAGCATATTTACAGAACAAAACTGTTCTCCATGCGATGGCAGCGACAAGAGGTGGACAGGGGCTGGCAATGCAGACACTTGTATTGTTCAGTTCACTATTATTTTTGTAACAGATAATGACAAGATGGTCATCCAACACCATGGATGACCGCTCGCATGAATAAGGACTTAGCCTGTAATAACAGGCAGGTATTTTCCTTTTTTACTCTTTCTACTGAAATACATTTTTTTTTCATACCAAGTGTTTCCCTTTGTGCATTTTGTATTGAGATCTCCTGCTGAAGAGCCACAGAGAAATTTTGCAATTCAACCCCAAGCACGTTGTGAGAAAAGAAACTACAGTGATAGGAAATTACTGATGCATTTTCCAGACAGCAAATGGGAATGCATTTGGGAACAACTTCTAGATATTTCCAATATTTATCCATTCAAATCTGTAACAACTGATTCCAAATGTAGAACAAACAAAAGGACATCCAATGTTTGCATTCGAATACTCATGCACACCTGCAACTTCTGCATTTCCTTTAAAATACAGCATCTCCAACAACTATATGTACACATATATGTATGTGTGTGTGCACGCATACATGATACACACACAAGGATATTTCAGAAAAAATCTAGTTATTTTTCTGGGGTAGACAGGGTAAGAAACTGCACCTTAAACTATTTGAAAATTCTCACAAGAATAACAATCGAAAAATACTGTAGAGCACTTCTAAAATAATTAGTTGCCTTCAACTGAACTAAATAGCTGCACTGATATAGAACACTACATGATCCTTTTATTCAACCCAAAATAATTAAGTAACAATCTCTTTAATTTCATTACTAAGAAGGATTACGGGTATGTACCAAAAGTACATGGCATAAAACCATATAATCAGTGCCTTGATATGATTTTCATTAAAAATTACAAAATTACATTGTCTTCAATAGAACAGCATCAGAAATCACAGAACCTCTTTTTCATGCCAATAGACGGAGAATAAAGAAGATGAGTCGGCAAACGACTGATTTCATGAAAGTGTTTGAAAGAGAAGAAAAAGTTTGACATTCAAACAATATTTCAAGTTTCTCTTTGATCAGGATTTAAAACTTTTATTACTAAGGAAATTGTGGGCCTGTTTCACAGGCTGCAAAAAGGCATCTGAAAAAGAAAACTTCACCCTTTCTGTGTAATTGCACTGATCATATTCTGCTTCCTTAGTTTTATTATTTACTCGTGTCCTGCGGCGTGCCGAAGCCAAGCGTGCAGGGCAGCTACGCGGGCAGCACGGAGGAGTCGGGCCTTGGTCCTGCGGCCCGGTGTGACCAGCCTTCATTTCAGGCCACACGGCAGGGACCAGAAGCGGCGCCTCCAGGCAGGGACGGCCGGGGCAGAGGGCCGGCTCTGCGGGCACCGCGCTCCCGCGCGCCACGGCGCAGCTCAGCACTCGGCTTCCAGGGGGAAGCTCAGTGCCCAGGTCAACCAAGGCACCCACCCAGCTCCCCAGCAACAGCCGTTTTCAGTTATTATAAACTCCACACGGAAGCAGCTCTGTCAGACTGGCCCTTCTGGAACTCTGGGTCTGAGCACGGCACTTAGGGCCATCACTGCTGCTTTCCTCCCGCGAAGGATCAAAGCTGCCGCAGCAGCTGCCAACTCCAGACCCTTCATGGTGATGTACGGGCCCTTCATAATGAAGTACAGTGAATCCTCCCAAAAGCTCATACAGCTTGACCGAGGTTTCGTTGGTCGCCACGCTAAGATTATGATTTGAATTTGCCTACTTCACAAGTTCCCGACAATTTTCACCCCAACTAGTTATATTTCGACACACGACATCTAGACTCTCTGCCTGATTCCTGAGTTACAGCAGGAATTGTCCCTGACAACCTTACTCCACTCATTCCTTTATTCTACAACTGTGATTTTGAGGAAAAACAAGCAAAGAAACAAACCGCCACCACCAAAATCAATCTGCTGGTGTTGGTCGTTACCTTATTCCCTTTCCTGCTGCTTTTCCCATCTGAGCTAAGGATACTGCATCTACTTGCAAAGCCTTCTAATGAGTGACACTCAGCGGGAAATAGGTTTTTGAGCAGTTTCCAATAAAACTGAAACTTCGAAAATAGAACCTTAGACTTCAAATTACATATACAATTTACTTCACATAAATACCTGTTAAACTAAGTTCAGAAGTATTTGAGTCTAATTCTCGAAAGAAATACTAATTCAAACTCTAAATGACTTAGGATACAGCCCCCTGCTGCTTCACCACGTTACGAGCAATGGCAGCTACTCACGCAGTTACATCTTGACAGGTCTTTATTTCAGAAGGCACAAAATCTTCTGACAGATACATAACTGAGAAACACCAGGGAGAAATGTTATTTTGTTTCAGCAGCTGCTCTATAAATGAAGATAGGCAAACCAGATTTTACCTCTAGCCCCAGAAAGACAGACAGCTCTTATTTGTCTCAAGAAGAGAGACATAAAAGCCACAGCAAGAGCGTGTATAACAAACTGGCTCATAGGACTGATGCGGAATTTCTTCTCGTTTCCGTTATCCAGGATATTTGCTCAGTTATTCCGCCTTGACGTTTGCCGGTATCTCTGCTTTAACTCACTGAAGATCTTGGACACTTCGAAGCACTAGAAGATGCTCTATTACCTTAGCAGAAGTATTTCATAAACGTAATATAGCATTTCACAGATAGCATTTCACAGGTCATTTACATGCTCTGACAAGTATAATTGCAGGTCAGAATGTGAGATATATTAGGGTAATATAGGGTGTCCAAAAGCTTAGGACACTCCTGGAGAGTCTGTCAGCCCTGGGTGATGGTTGCTGCAAGGACTGCGGTACCTTGGCACCTCTCAACGTGACCGTGGTCCCCTCTCCTGATTTTTATTTCTATGATTTCTGGCACTTTACACTACAGAAAATTGGTGATTCTGAGAAATGAATGGAAATTCAGATGGTCTTTTACATCTGTACATTGCAAAATAGATTGTTGAGCTCTTTTCATGTTTGAGGATTTTTTTTTTTTTTTTTACTCTCCTTAGATGAGATGTGTTAACAGAATTGGAAATGAACTGTGATCCTTCTCCCATTTTTTTTTTTGTGATAGTTTTTTACCTCATTCCTTTCCCCTCTCATCTATTCATCTTTTAATCAAAGGAATTACTTACGAGAATGAAATGAGTTTTGATAAACACACGGCACTTTTCACTGACATGACAGTAGACACTATAAGGTTGCAGACAGCAGGTTGCAAGTTTCAGAACACATCTATCATCGAGTAAGAGAGAGTTCATGTCAATCTAGCAGAAAAAGAGACTTTGAACGTGCTCTTTGCACATGTATATTGATCTCAAAAAGGGGGAAGAAGAAAAGTATTCCTACCAAGAGACTTTAAAAGGAAGCCATGAAAGACAGTTTCCTCCCCCATCTTTTCCAAGGAGAGGAATTTCCAAGCGTTTGGTAAATTGAGCAAGAACATTCATAGGAGACCTGCATCTTCTGTGCATCTTTGCCTCTCCTTGGAGCGTGCAGATATTCCTGCACCTGCACTTCCTCTGCCTGGCCCAAAGGGGAGACTGCAGCTCTCAAGGTGCAGGTGCTTTTCCTACTCACCCTGTGGAATTTTCTTGGACAATGCAGAGCTCAAACACTAAGATCAGATGGTAAAACATGGAGCAGCTTCAGCCCAAGCTGGCACTTCCCTCTTTTAGTGCACGCAGAAAGCCGCGGGGCCTTTGGAGCGCCTTTCAACTTCTACTGAAAAACGAGGCCCTGTCATGGGGATGGTACAAAGTATATGTGTCAAATATACTTAACGCTGCCATCTCTTTGCTATTTTTCAAATTCCTGCTCCGAATTCTGTCGGTACAAAACTTATTCAAACTAGGTTCTCAAAGGATTTTCTAAAATTAGTAAAAAATAATTTTGAAGACAAATAGAAAGGAAAACCACAGTCTAAAGGTTAAATGTTTGGCATAAACAAGTGAGAATAAATTCTTGTAATACAAAACTCCTCAGCATTTATGAAAAAAAAAAGTCCTCTCTAATAATAACTTATTATCAGATATATTATCTCTTACTTTTATTTCCTTCCTTACAGCTATGGAGTTTCAAGGTAAGTGCTTACAAATACGACCATTTTCTCTTGCAACCAACCTCTTCCTACCTCCTTCCCCTGACCTTGGGAAGGTCCATTCCCTGATGTACAGTCCTGTCACCATCCACAGCACTTGATCCTAAGCAAACTGCACAGCTGGTAGGTCATCATAAAAGAAAAAAAAGGGGGAAACTGCCCATAATTGCCCAGCTGAAGAGTTAACCCTATTTCTAAAAGCTTTCACGGCAACACTTCTTTTAAAAGCAATTTTCATGCTTTTCTTTGCCCTTTTTGAAACTTACATACTTCCTCCTGTGGCAAACACAGAAAATGCATTTTAACACACTTTCCATGTCAATACATACCCAGCAAAACACTGAGACAGTCTTTACCTCGTAGATAATATTGTCCAGGGCTCCAAAATGTGCAACTAGCAGGTAAGAGCTACACTGAATTATTCTGCCCTCATCCCAGTAACCCCAGAGGTTGGGGATGCGCCCTAGTAAAATTTTATCCCTGTATTAAGTGCTCCTTAAGGATGTTTAAAAGCACAAAAGGTCCAAATTCATCAAGGAAAGACTCAGCTTTCCAGGTTTCAATGAAATTATGCCAATATACCACACAAACTGGAAGTATGACTGTCAAAGCTAAGTAACAGTCTCCCAAATCTCTATTAAAGAGATGAAAAATCACAAGCTTTATGGTGGCACCAATTTTCGCTTGGGAAGGTTGATGAGACAATGAACTTGTGGTATACTGGGATATTATTCTAGTGGTGTGTATATATATATATATTATATATATATATATATTTTAAACCTTTGTATGTCAATTAAGAATAGAGCAATTGGAACAAGGAACACTTGCTACACACAGCCCCAACTCTGCTCTCCTGGTATAAAGCAAATGCACGGGTCTGGATAGAGCAAGGCCAGTCTTAAACCACAGAAGACCATGGCCAGGGTGTGCAGAGCTATTGCTGCTGCACAGACGACAAAAAGACACCATGACATTTTCCTGACAGGACAATTCCCTGCTAATACTTGTCAGCATGCCTTATATTTATGGCTCTGATGTTAAATAAAACTGGGTTTGACCGGTTATATAAAGTTAGTTGCTTCTGTTCCAACCTCCCCCTGTAAGCTTAAATCTGCAGCAGTTAAAAGCAAAACATAACAAAACGGCGCTTCCTGCAGCCTTCACTCAGGTTTTCTTTCCTAAGGAAAAACAAACCCTCCTTCCCAGCACTCCAGTGTCTCCATTGCCCCCACGCCACAGCACAGCGAGGAAGGGGTGGAGGGCAGCGCGGGGACCTGGAGGCGAGGGCAGTAAGTCCGGACGGGCCGAGGTGTCCTGCCTGGGCCCGCGGGGATCACGCGCGGGACGTCTCGCACACTGCCCTGCGCCTCTTTGCCCGGGGCGCCTGAACACAGTTCGGGGACCTCTTCTACCTCAGGGAGGTCTGTGCTGTCACCGCTCTGCAGCTTTGGTCCTACAAACACCATCTCTCCCCATTTCTCAGGCCAAAACCAGAAAATGTCCATTTGGTTGCGAGTATTCTAAACTGCTTCCTAGAACTACTAGTCACACCAGGGCTTTTTACACACATTTACCAGAAGGTATTTGCTCTTGGATCTTCCTGCTAGGAATAACTCCCGTTTGCCTTGCCCATAATGCAGCTCAATACATTCAGCTTGCCAGGAAATACATGTTTGTCTAACCAGAAATTTACTGCCGTATGCTCGTACTGCTAACGATCAATAAACTTTATGATGCCAATGACTCAATCCCAGATGCTTCTCCTATCAGGACTGCGCTCCTCTGCACTAGCCTTTTCTAGAATGAGCCCACAAGGAATAGAGCTTCCTTACATTGCCAATATTTGTAGAGTTCAGTTCCTTTTGCACTTATTTGGGGGCAATCGGAGGCAGGAATGAGGCGTGCTAATGATGTTCCAGCTCGCCACGGGGAAGGCAGAAGGCAGTCCATGTACAGCATCCCTGCTGAGGTATCCTTCATCAATGAGTTCCCTAGCAGAAACACTGTATTGGATGAGCAGTGCCAATACGACAAAATACGGTTTACCAAACCTTCCAAGAATATGTTATATGAATATAATTCATATAATTATATGTAGCAACGTATGAGCAACATATAATTAATATGTTATATGAATCAATATCTGTGAGCTGTCAGACTGGGCCTGCAGGAACCGTGCGGCTGGGGGCTGCCAGGGCTCACGGTGCCCGTCTGCTTCTGTCATTTATTTTACACTGGAAACTCCACAAGGGTCATCAGTACTAGATCTCAGGAATCATGTCTAAAAATGATAGCTCACATAGTAGTTTCTCAATAGATTAATTCTGTATTTATTGTTTTCTTTTTCCTCTCATACTCTTATCTATAAGACCTGTGAAAAACGAAAGAAATCCAAATCTCCTGGAAGGAGGTTTGAAATTTGACTGCAGAAATGTGTAAGCAATTCAGGAATCTTGAAAAAGTATTCTAGTCTAGAAAAGCATTCTGTATTCTAGGTATTGTTTTCAACCTATAAAACAAGTTTACAATTTGCAAAATCACAAGGCTTTTGAAACAAAACTTTGATACAGAAGGTATCTGTCAAAATACTACTAAAGGTATTAATACTGTAGCATATATTTAAAAATGCTGACAATATTTACTTTGGGTTCATGCCACATAAACTTAGAGATCTTGTTTATACAGATTGTCTATACGTGCAAACACATAAATACCCATACACAAAGAATCTACATAATCTCAGATTTCGGCTAAATTCCTAAACGTTGATAGTCAAAATTAAATAGCAAAACTGCTAATAACAAAGAAAATCATATGAAGTGAAATAATTTGGCATCAATATTTTGAGTCCCGCCTCATGTTTCACTCAGAAGCTATTCAAAGCACAGATGAGATTGCCCAATCGAGTTCACATTAACTACCATGTGCAACAGCAGAATACAGTGCCCTTAGGCACATCAGTTTCCATAAACATTTGAACTGATGATCCTTTTTGCAAAACAAGATCAGTACAAACATCCACCACTACCTTGTTCTTCATGTAAGCTTCTCTTCTCTTATATTGTCTCACACTCCAGTCAGAATTTAGATTTGATTTCTTTCTCACTCTTCATCATTATCACTTTATTCACAACTGCTGTGGTGCCTGTTTCCTCATCTGCTCTCACACCTTTCATGCATGAAGGTCAAACTGAATGTTAGATTTTACCCTAACATCACAATTAATTAAGCATATTTTAAGGACAGAGCATTATTTCAGTCCTAATTAGTTACTGGAGATAGTGACACTTTGTCAGCAGTTGGAGTGGCACCTATGGAGTCCCTTCCCCTCTGTACCATTGCTTTTCCATACAGAGGACAGCAGCACCATATTTAATATTCAGAGATTTCCTGCAGAACGGCCATATGCAACTGCCTAAAATAGCTCTCCTTGGCTCCTTGCAAGAGGGTGCATCCCTTTGAAAAGGGATGCTGCAAAGGGTTTTAATTTGTTTACATTTGTTTGTGCCCAACATGAGAAAAACTTTCTTGATGCAGTGCTGATGAGGAATTTTTAGAAAAGGATGTATTCAAAGCACAAAATCAAATACAGTTTTATGGATTCATGTCAGATTCACAATACTAAACTGAACCTATTCCTTTTTGGTATTGTTTGAGCAAATATCAAGAATAACCAGTTCCTAAGATTTTCACCACTAAAGCTGGCTGCCCTTTCAGAAGCAACACACTAGCTTAATCAAAGTAAAAAAGTAGATGGATGAAATTTTGTACTCAGCTTTACGACCTGTTTTGTTGTTGTTGAGTTCTCAGCTCAGTTTTATATTTCAAATCTTTATGACTCTTGCCAGGCCAAACATTTGGATTAAATTTGAGAAAGAGTAAATCTATATGATTTAAACCATGACATGGGGATGAATCCCTGGGAAGCCAAACTAATACACAAAACAGTGTGATTACTAACTCAATTAAACCAACCTGAATTGGTCACAGGAAAAAACTATCATTTTTAGCGTAACAAGTAAGATTCAGCTCTATCCTCACAATTCAATTTACAAGCTTATTTTACAAATGCTTTTAAGCTCAATAGTAAAACCAAATAAGTAGTGGATACTAGAGCCTTCAAGTATTCACGTGCTGCCCTGCATATTGACAAACTAAACAGACGTAAGTGCTTTTCTACAAACTTGCATAACTTGCCTCATACTGCAGGTTGAGGTAGTACAGGAATATATTTTTCTTCTTGTAAGTACTATAAATGCTCATAGAAGAATTGCAAATTTATATGGTATGTTCCAGATATTAAGTTTACTGGAAAAAAAAAATACTTGAGACATATATTTCCAGGAAAAAAAAAAATCTTACACATAAATGCAAAATATTCATTGGTCTGTGCAAGCATAAATTGGATTCCTTAACAGGCCAGTCTTGAGAGAATGGAAAAAATTCATGCCTGACAACTTCTTGCAGAAATGCACACTAATTTGACCATTTCTCCAAAATTATAAGCAGGATTGTTTTCAAAGGTACTGTTCTGGAAGAGAACATTCACCATATGACATAGAGGCTGACTGAAGCCGTGACAGACACACGCAGGCGAGCTGGGTTAAAGGCAGCCTGGGCCTGTGGGCAGCTGTAGTTGCTCTTCACGGGCTCACTCGGTGCCCAGGTTGGGCTTCCATAGCCACAGCTGTAAGCACTGACCTAGGCAGCTTCCGTAGATCTACAAATACATCGACGTGATCTCCAATCGCTGCAGTACTGACCATCTTAGCTACGCGCACAAGATCAAGTCACTTTTCTTGAATCAAACACATGTCTTTGTACAGTCATTTGTAGAAATTTGTACTCATGACTGATAATTTCTCCAATGAACTAAAGTTACTTTCAGGCAACACCAGTAGCACAAAGGTAATTTGATTCAAAATATCTGCAGTTAACAACAAAACCTGCAGTGACTCCAACAGCTCTTTAGCCACGTAGCACTGCTATCTTAATTTCTGCATCAATTTACATACCACACGAGGTGATTTTCCATCCTCTAGAACATAGTTTTGATCTCATCCAAAAGAGAAGTTGTTCTAGTATGTAAAATTGGGCTGGGTGGTAGTGGTGGAAAGGTTTCTTGCTTGGCTAAATGGCTGGGTGTTTTTCAAGCACCCTCACTTTTACAAGCACCAAACTTTTTGACTCAGAAATAGTCCACCCTATGAGAGATCCATTTAACCATCCCTGTGAAGAGCAGGCAGCCACTGCCCATGGCATCCTGCTGCTCTACCTCTGCAAAGGGGATGGGACTCTCTCACACTGACAGACACCCGGATTCTCAGCAACTTTCTGCTTACTGCAGCAGAGCTGAAGGCAGCACGTTCGTGCTTTCCGTACAGACGAGCGGGTTAAACACAGTACGGGGGCTCCCAGAGCAGCGGTCTATCAGGAACGCACTAAATCCTGCTCATTTCCTTCCTCATTTCCTTAAGCCCATTCTAGTCTAGTTTTTAGCCTTTATCTCTCTCCAAACAGTAGCTCTTCCTAACCTTGTTTCAAACACCATAAGCTCTCAAATATTTGTCCTAGACTTTTGTCTGTATCGTGCAGAAACCTAAAAGAAAAGTTTACTTTTTTTCTTATGAGATATTACTTATCCTTCAGTTTTTAAATGACTTGGCTATTTCTAGGATTAGACCTTTTTTGGTAAGAGGACTTATGCATTTTAATTCATTTGTAAGCTTTATAAGCACATGCAGATATATCCTAAAACATGAAAGCTCATTTTGTACCTAAATCCACACAACATATGTAAAAGTAATAACATAATTAACCAGTCAATGTTGGAAAGGAGAACGGCTACTACTAAAGATATATTTATCCACAGACTTACATCTCCCTTCCACACTCTACCCACTCCCCATATCGCTATTTTTCTGATATCACAGTTGGTCAAAGTGGGTAGAAGGCATTGGTTGTTGCAACAAGCCTTTGAAAGTAAAAGGCTTTGCTATTTTATTAAGTAACTGGAATGCAATAATCACAATTAGCAAATAAAAGCAAAAATTACCTTGAGTGGATTGGTCAACAGCTTTTCTTTTCCTGCTATGACTGTTATAGTTGAGTCGCAGCTCCTGACTATACTCATTCAGAGTTTCTCTGGAGTCATAAGATTGCCGCTGCTTTCTCCCGTCCTCGCTTTCATCCGAGGAGCTGGTGTAAGTTAGATCCACCTCATGTTTAGCTTTAGACAGTGGCTGGTAGGGTTTGCAGTCCATCTGCTCCATCTCTGATTAAATAGGCTTAGAGTCATGAAAACAAGCAACCGGAATTCCTTAAGGAAATAGTCCTGGGAAAAAACAAACACACAAACAATCAAGAGTCATTTCAGCTATACATAAATATTCAACTCACAAAGGCTCAATTTTATTTTTAGTCAATATAAACCAATTGAATTGGATTTATACCACTGCTAGTCAGGAAAAAATCTGGACATATTTTATTGCCTTTTTTCATGCTATTAAAATAACATTAACTTGAAGAAGAAAACCCAAATCTCAATCCTACACATCATCCCACTAGACCTAACAATAACAGTACTTTATGCACAGAACACACTACAAAAAAACACCCTGGCTGAGCACTTGTTACGTCTGTAAAGGGGGACACAGCTATCTTAATGGCATCACCATCTCGTATCTTTTTAAACACAAGGCCAGGAAGGCAGAAAGTTCACCTTTCTGAAGCATTTTACTTCAAATCAAAGTACATGGCCCCAAGTCTGCGGTGCTCCCGCTGCTCGCGCCCCGCTGCTTCCAGCCGGAACATGGCGGGTGAATGCCAGGGAGCCACGCGGCAGCCTCCGGACAGGCCAGACAGCTCCCCGGTTTCCCCAGCAGCAGCCCTCTCCTCATGGCAAAACCTCTTTTTTACACTAATAGATCCCATCCACCTAGGACAGAGGCGGCTGCCAGGAGGTTGCAGCCAGGAGGCTGAAGGAGATCTACCAGAGGTGGCCACCCCTGCCCGAGCCCATGCGCCACGTCCCTCCCCGTCTTGCACCAGGACCTTCTCACCTCTGAGGGCACCTTCCTGGAGGAAACGTGGGAACAAGCACACAAAAGGCAAATTCAGAACTACAGAAAGCGTTTCCTGCTGGTGGGCACCCCGAAAAGCTTAATCCAGCCAAGATGGTCTTGAAAGACTGCGAGCAGCAGAGGAAACAGCACCTGACCAAGGGCTGCAACATCAAGGAGAGCAAGTTCAAACCTCCCTGCAGCAAGGTGGGCCTGGCAGCACCCAAGGCACCTCTCGGAGAGGGAGACGCACCTGAAAGAGCATCACAGTTGCACCCTGGTGCCCTGGACACCCACAAAACGCTTCAGCATGGAGCCTCAGTGCTCTTGGATGGGCCACCTTCCCAAAGAGCAGGTCATCAGACACATTTAAACCTCTGAGTCTTCAGAAAACTGTACCAGAGAGCCTCCTAAAGGACAACCGCGTTACTCCTCCAGCTCTCCCACGGGGAGAGAGGTTACAATGCCTTGAGGCTAAACTCTGCCAACTGGAACCTTTATCTTGGTTCCCACCTTATTTGGAAAAAGGCAGCACAACAAGCACCACTCCAAAATACCAGGATAAAGCAGGGGTTTAAAGAATACTGCCTGCACCTTGACCAGGTTTTTTCAAACAAGCTGCCTCCAGATGATCAATAGCAAGCTGACCTTGTCAGCAAAATGATGAAGTCTCATAAAAGATTGCAGTCCCCTAAGCGACCTTTCCTGGAGTGTCTTAATGCTTTCCTCTCACAGAGGACGGCTCTCGCCTGCCTTTGCCATTGGCTGTCAGGGAAGGGTTTAACAGTATATGCACATAGGTACATACAAAAATATACATAGCTACTTAGGCACCTAACGGCACAGATGATTCTCAAGCGTACTTTAAAACCGATACCATATGGAAATCACAAAGAAAATAATACAGGACTAACACCACAAAACACTAGTTTGTAAACCAGAAAACATCCCCCGAAAGAACTATTAGAGGGAAAAACACCACCTTTAAGCAGTGCAACCACTACAAATGTGTATATGGATATATTTTTGATGCCTGCGTTATGCAGAGCTTGGTATTAGACACGATTTCCACGTTCTCTTTGAAAAATACCCTGTTAGATCAAAATCCTATTTTCATATTCTGCTTTTCTAAAACGCTACTTGCTCTGCAACAAAACACCATGGGAACAGCTGCTGCTAGAAGGGCAGCGCTGAGGCTGTCGGCAGCACTGAGGCTGCGACACGCGCGGTGCTGCACGACCAGGCCCCGTGCGTGCGGGTGCCGCACACGGGCGGGTTCCCTGCCCAAACACAGCAACGCCAGAGCGCTCGCAGTGAGCGAGCTCCTATCAGGGCACTCTGATAGAATGCTGCTTTACAGCAGAATCTCCACACCGAGTACTATCATCAACCCCATCGAATAACCAGGGGTGCAGCTGCTTCGTTAGCACTGATGTCTGGGCTTTACTGGAGATGTCTTGAGCATCATGCAGCCAAAGAGGGTGTCCTGTGAGGACTGAGGCCAGTAAGTACTGCAAACTCCTTTTTGTCTTCAACTGGTCCCATGTTCAAGACTCAGGTATTGCAAGCTATGTAGAATTAAAAGGAAATCGTAGTTGTACTGCCAAAATATAACCAGGAAACAGCTGTAGACTGCACACACTTACAACCTAAGTTCGGAGACAGCCTTCTGTATTTCTATTTCTCATTCTCAGAGGGGTCTTCAAGCAACAACCAGCCCCAACTGCACATTTGCAAAATTCTCTCATTTCCTTTCTTCAACATATGCTCTTATCTCAGGGTTAGCAATTGCTCATTACTTCTCCAGACCAGGGATTCCTGAAAATGAACTACTAAATAGTAATTTCAGCTCCAGTTTGCTGAAGGCAAAAAGAACTTCATTCTAAAATATGAAACCACAAGGAATGAAAAATAAATCCAGTGCAAACACTCTTGAAACCTTTAGAAAAGGCAATACCAAGAAAAAATAACTGGAGTTGAGAGACACTTAAGCTTGTATAGACCAACAAAGCTACCACCCCCAAACATTAGTTCACGTTTTACAAGCAGACGTTGTCTTTACTCTGTCATTAAGGTCTCCATTTCACAAGCCAGCCCTATGCAGGAGGAGTCACAAATGCTCCGGGTGCCACGTGGCTCCCGAAGCCGCTACAGGGAGCACAGGGCTCAGGAACGGCACTGGGACGGCACGGAGGAGACATCAGCTGAACAGCAGCAGCGCACGAGTTACCTTTCCAGATGACACATGGCATTAGCTGAAGAAATACGGCAGCCTGCCTAAGGTTGCAGCATGGAAACGGATACCGCTTTCCGCTGGAAGTTAAAAAATTCATACTGAAACCAAGAAAGAATAGTTGGAAATAATAGCTAAAAGACTGACTGAAGAAAGATCACAAAGAATTTTTAAAGAAAAGGACAAAACCACCTACTTCATAAGTACGTTGTGTATTACCGTGAAGTCAAAAGCTGCTTGAAGAGACATAATGAACTGGGAACCACTGAGTACGACGCCACCAGGAACCCAGTGCATACACGGGAGAATCTGCAATACCGAGTCATCCACATCCATTTTCCTGCTCAGCTTTTCCCCATAGCCATATTTCCTCTTTCTTTTCACAGTAATGCATTATTCTGCCCCAGATGTGGGGTACACAGTACATTTTAAACAGAATACAGGTACAGATAAAAGAAAGTTATGCAAGAATATGTTTATTTCTTCTTTCCTTACTGACCTTTTGTTATATCAGATATGCAAACGCAACCTGCAGCTCTCACCATAGGTCTAAATACCCTCCCTGGAGGATTTGTGGTTTTAGCCTACAAGTAGATTACACTTGTCCATACATTTTTATTCCTCATTGTGATAGATGCAAGAGGGATAATATTCATTTTAATATTTAATGGTCTTCATTTAAAATGGCAAGCCTGGAAGTGAACTGAAGACACATGAGTTATGTCAACTGTTCAATGGCAGCACATAATTCTCGGCCAACACATGGCCCTTTACTTGGGGAATTGTTACTCACTATAAAATCCTACAAGTTCTTATGCTCTCCTTCTGGAAAGCAGCTGTTGGATGCTAGTGAGCACGAGTCAATGGTGGTTGTAGAAGGAGAGATTAATCTCCATGGTGGGATTAAGAATGTTAACTTGCGTGATTCAGGGTGATTCAGACTACCCACTGAACTCAAAATGTTCTGAAACTAAGCTAAACAACTACTTGATTTGTATAATTATTGATAATTATTATTTGTGACCATATAAATTCTAATAACAAAGACACCCTGATAAAGTACTTTGAAATATTCTGGTATCTGGAAGCTTCAACGAGAAATGCTACAGAAAGCGAAGAAAGTGGGGGTGAAGCTGAACTACCCAAACGCTTGACACCTAGAAAGCTGGTACAGAGCATGTGGGCAGGGTGCCTGATGCCTTTGCAACCTGGTTCCTCACTGTAAAACAGGGATAATATAAGAGCAAGAAGGAAAGGAAGGCTGGGGCGTGCAAGAGGGCAGGCAGAGCTACAGCAGCGGCGCTCCTGAATGGCCCTTTCAGCAGCCTCGTCCCTCCAGGAAGGATGCGCGGGCTCAGGTCCGCGCTCTTAGCAATGGACAATACGGTAAAACAACAGCATATAAGAAGGGGACATCCCCTTTCATGAACATTCAAGCACATCTGGAACAACCAAGTGTCATCCCACTATAGAGCACGTTCCCACTAGACACTGGATAAAGTCTTAAAACACCTTTCAAGAAAGGTAGCCTCTAAATTTATGATTATAGAATTGGTGGTAAAAGCAAAATTTTGCATTTTAAAAAAACTAAAGTAAGAAAACTCTTTAGTTACCAAATTTTTACTTGAAAAATGCAGTTTAGTCTCGGAACTCTTCTGAATAAAAGAAGAAAAATGAATCATAATCTAAAGACAAGATTGCAGTTATCCTTATATATCTTTTATATCTACAGTTTTCTCTACTATGCTTAAAATGTTTAGGTCTCTATTACATATAGACACACACACACACACAATGTAAAACTATCAGTTATCTTACAGTTTAAAGTGAATTTTATGTATAGACACATATGAACAATGGGATCTTAACTGCATTTAGTAATAACCAGGCTCTGCCTTTTGTAAGGTACGGCGTTTCAAAAAGCCGCTGGGCTGCCATATAACAACTACTTTATATATGACACAAAAACTGAATTGTGCTTTGGTTATTTGTTGGTAAAGCAAATTGTATGACCATAAAATTGAGAAAAATATTGCTATGTCTCTTTTCCAACTGTGTTCTTAATTAAGAAGACCCAATAAGCCCTAATTAGCAACAATGTAATTTTTAAAACCCAATTTAGTAGCTCAGAGACTACAAAAATGGAAAATAACATGTTCCACTTATGTATTATTAATTTTTTGAGATCCTAGTTTACATTTTGTACCATAAGGTTAGCATATGAGGACAATGTACAACACATCAATATTATGGGACATCTGGAAAAAAAAAAAAACACTTTAGAAATATTAAGTTTATCTGTCCCTGATACCAGGATGTTTTGGCAATGTTACTTAAAATATCGAGCCAGCTACATGTTTTTCAGCTACATGTTTTCTTTTTTCCTCTTTTCTTTAGAGGAAGAGGTCTTCACTGAACGCTCAACAGGGTACTTATGGACACATTTAAGTGTAAGATATCGTTTAAGTCCCATTACTTTTGATGAAACATAAAAGCTGTGATCAGTTGATGTTACAGTGAACAAGGGCACAAAAAGGGAAATTCACCAGTAGGTGTTAGGTCTTCCTGATAGTATTTTTACACTTTTCTCTGTATCTCTTAAAGACAGATTCACTAGATGCTGCAAAGTGCCTCAGGTTGCTTTATCAATTTTCTTTTCCATATGCAAAAACAGCAACAAAAAGAAACACAAAACAAATCTCCAAAACAAAACGCTGAAGCTCCACAGCTGAACACAGACTAATGGGACACAGTGTCTTGCACATTATCAGACTCTCCATCCTTTCCTACTCCTCAGCTTTACGTTGCTTGCAATATGCTCCTATTTAGATTGATGACCTTTCTTGAGGCAGGCGTCTTCATTTATTTTTTCCTACATTAAGATTTCTAGATTCTTCTGAAATAAAAGCAGTACCTTTAATAATTCAGCATCATGTTGATTTCCAGTATAGGCCTAAAGCGTCAGCATACTAGGCCCGTGAGCTACACTTTTATATCCAGTAAGTTTACAAATAGCCAAACAAATTATGTCCCAGGGTGTAAGAACTTCCACTTACGAGGCCAGCATTACTCACTGCCCCTGGGAAGTGAACTTCTCACCAGTTTCCTTACTTTACTTGACTTTTGCTCTTCTCCTGTGAAAAGAAGCACCATTAATTATTTTCCAATTTTGACATGAACTAAGTTAAAACTTAAAAAGCTTCCCTGGCATTTGAAGTACCTCTTGCGAGGAGACATGACTAGTTTGAGCACTCCTGAGACGTCCTGACCACAGGGCCCACGTGCATCACCTCCGTCTGAAGCATCGCTCAGTTTGCCATCTGCGCGTGACACCCTTGCGCCTCCGAATGATCCAACCGCTCCTCCTCTTCTAGCTTTGATGTCTGTCAAAGTACTCGGTGTCTTCAAGTGCCACTGTTCTGACAAGCAGACCCTCCCAGTGGACTTGTACTATATCGCGTGGCTCCCAGAAGTGTGATTATTTGAGCTGGTGTCAGCTTGATTTTCTTTCTGTTCATGATAGGGCTATGATCTTGCAGGGTTGAAATTACTGCTGATTTGTGCCTTGATGCAGCCCCTCGAGAACGGGCTTGTATCAGCATGTCACCTATGAAAAGGTACACGTGAATCCTCAGAGATCTCGCCAGTGGAACCTTTGTTCTCCTTTCAATAGCGGATCTTTTGTAATGAATATCTGCTAGAATTTTCTCCTACATGTAGCAAGTCCTCTGTAATGAAAACTGGAAGCATATTATGCATGTATCCAATTTTACCAGTCCGAGCTGCGGGAGCCTTCTCGCCAGAGATGAATTTAATTCTCTCCCCAATCTTATGCTTTTTGCAAACTGATTATTTCATTTTCTTCACAAGACAGAGCATAGGGCTGTACTGCCAGTGAAGAGTAGCAAGATCCCTGAGCTTTATGTCTCACCTACACAAGGAAACATAACAGACTAAATACATACAATTAAACCTTGGGTCTTCTTGGGGAATACTACCCTTTACACCATGGAATTCTTATATTTGCACTTGGAAACAAGAATTAATTTCCAGTATTGTTTGGACTCTACGCACTTCTTTTAGATTTCAAAGTTTCTATGCATCAGTATCACAAACTTTTTTGCATTCTCACATTACAAACAGCCTCTTCTCTGCATGTCAGGCAGCATTTCTGCCCACAATATCTCTTCCATAAAAATACAGTAACAAGGAGGCACTGGCAGACAGTAAACAGACATAGGGGATTCTGCAATATTTATTATGGCTTTATCAACAGCTTGGTCATTTAATTCTATACTAACGTATGCTTCTACACTAGGGATTTTTTTAGTTGTTTTAGGTAAACACACCACGTGAATTCAGACAGAGGTTCAGTGTTGAACAAGAAGTTGTTCAATTAATGTATGAAAAAAGAACAAAAAACCCACAACACTTCAGCAATTGCACTAAAACATGAGAACATTTTGATGCTTGGAAAAAGCTCTAATCCACAGTGGAAATTAATCATTTCTAGCCAGGACTGCTTCCTTCCTTGAATACAGATTGTTGCATCTACTGAACTAAACAAAAGATCTTCTCACTAAGCTATAACTGCTTACAGGATTAAAATAAATAAAACAATCAGTGAGAGTTTGCCGACTTCTTAATTTCCCATTTACCCAGGAGTTCTCAGCACAACTGACACCAGATACTGCCCTTTCTCCTAACTTGACAAACACCAATGGTCTTCTCAGGAATATGCCAAGAGGTAAAATATTTGGAAACTGGTATTCTGCAATCACTATTTCTGCGAGGAAATGTGCTGTCATTAAGTCTTACTACTAAACAAGAAGCTTTTAACAGAAGTGTCTGAGGAACCAAGGGGTCCCGCCTTGCCCTCCAGATACTGGAGGATGATGAACCTTCAAGGAAACAGGCAGAGATTATCAGCGGAGAGCAGGACGGCTGCGGCAGTTCAGTTTGGAGGAATGAACCAAGTTGATGGAAGGCTCAGCTCCTTTTACCACACACCTAGCACGTTACTGCAACCACTCTGCTAAAGAGCTTACCATACTCTCTCCTTGGCATGGGTGAAATGACAACACGGAACTTTGTTCTCTTTCTTAAGTTGCAAAAAGTCATAGGAAGGATGCAGAAAGGATGAAGAAAAAAACCTGTGGCTTTTGCCTGTTTTGTGTGTACGCATGTAATATTATCCACACACACTGTTCTAGTTGCATTAAAAACAAGTCAGAACCATTACCCTTGCCCTAATGTGAGCCACTGGCAGCTCTCCGTCCATCAGCTCCCCTCAAGGAGGCTGTGCAGTAGCAATGAGTTCATGTGCATGTGATTACCCTGGAAGAAGCAGGACACTAACACGTTCACCTGCACAGCTGCGTTCCTTTCACGAGCAAGAAAACTGACACTTGCCTTCCCCAGAGCACCCAGGAGCTCCTTCCCCTCTCACCGAATGCAATCACACATTAGGGTTGGCCACCGCTTTCCAGCCAAGATGGCAAGAAAATGCCCTTTCCTTCGCCTTCGGCTACATTACATTACTCATCGAGCAGCCCATTTCCACTCTCCCGTATCCAGTGTCCTCTTACTGAGGCTACAAGATGGGCACCTGCCTCTCACACCCCCCACTGAGATCATTTTTATCCACAAACCTCGCTTCCATTTGAGGAGACATGTTAGCCCTCCCGCCACATTTCATTCCCTGGTCCACGGCAGCTGTAAGGATCCGTGAGCTCTCCGCATTGCAACGGGGCTCTGCCCGCGGGACCTGCTGCCTTTTGCCACCGCGCTCCCACCCGGAGGCTCAGGAGGAAGTGTCTGGCCCCAGGCACTGCCATGGCCAAGGGTTTGGCAACACTGAGGGACAAATATCAGCGCTGAAGAAAATTCCATCTGTAACAGGGTATTTGTTCTAAAATGAGAACGTTCAGATGAAAAAAAATCACTTGTACACGTACCACCTCCTTTCACTCACACTGGAAGGCAGAACTGGGTGTTCTTCTATTCCCCCACAGCAAAAAAAGAATTCTTGGGGGAACCGTCCTCACCCACAGTGGCACATGGACTCACCCAGTGATTACTTCTTGGAAGTTCAAATAAGAGAATTTACTCTTTACAACAGCCCTTTCAGAAAAGCACTGGGAGAAACACTGGAAACAACTCTCCTAGGAGCAGGGGTGATTTTACAACCACAGATGTTGGGATGTCAACTTCTTCAGTAACTTGTCCTTAAAGTACTTTAAGTTGCGTATCAGGCCAACAGCAACAGGGATAACACACTTTGGAATGGAAAGTCCTCCTTTATCTATTTGGTTAAAGGGAAAGGAAAGGACCAGTTTGAGTGGAATATGCAAGTTTACGTATTCATAAATAAGGGGATTCCCCCACAGTCTGGCTGATGAGCAGGACAAACGCGGGGGAGACTGCGTGGAGCCATGAGTGAGTGGGACAGAACAGCAGATGCCAGGAGTTGGGGACCTTTAAAACAAGGAAGTTTCCCCACGTTCTTCAGCAAGGGGGACAAAGCAACCAGGTGACCTCATGTGAGAACAGATGGAAGGCGGCAGGAGTTTGGTGCAGGCAGGCGGGAAGGCTGTAACCTGTGCGTCCCCTGGCCAATGGGGAAAAGGAGAGGGCGTCCCTCAGGCGGGAAATCAGGATAAAAGGGGAGCTGCATCCTCCAGCAATCTGAGAGACCCCCCAGGGATATGCCTGGCGGACTCTCCCTTTATTAGAATAAGGTTTTAGGACTCCTCTGTCTCCTTTTGGACATTCAGTTCAGGACAGCAAGATTTTCCGCACAAGCTGGTATTTTGGAGGAAGCGTGCAGCATGTAAAATGTGAAAAAGTGACTTAAGAATTTATTACTCTCTTTTGGGATAAATCCAAACATTGGTTCACTAAGTTCCAAAATTAATTAGTTGACCAGAATGCTGAGTACGTTCATCTCCCTGATGAGTTCCAACAAAGACAGACATGAGCAATTGAATTTTTACAGCATGAATATCTTGGCTGAAATCTGGAGGGTAATCAGCATTATCATATTTACTGATAGGCATTAAGGACTTCAGGTAATGAGCACCATGTGTTTAGCAAACACCAGCTTGCTATCCTGGGCTGATCAGTGTTTTGCAAGTGAAATTTCTAGGCTAGGAGAAGGGCCAGTCAGTGTTTAGCAACACTCACATGCCTTTTTATAGCAACACGTTCAAAACAAACCTAACACTCCATACAAGTTTCCCTGTCTCTACACATAGAAAACATAAACAAATTTGCTTGGGATATTGGCATTTATAGTATCAAAAAAAAAACAAAAAAACCCCAAAGCCTTTTATCACTAATGTATTGCCTGCAGTGACTGGATCAGAAAGCAGCAATAATACTCATTAAGTGATCTGTGTTGCTGATGCTGACAATATTAACTGAGATATTAGCAAATGAATATTCATTTTCATATCAGAAACTCAATCTGTAAACTGCAACAATCCATATATTTAAGCACTGTGCAATTACTGAAGCATCCTACCCTTCTGCTTGGGAAGGGAGGATCCATAGAGAAAATACAAACAAACAAACCAAAGGGAGCAACGCGCCGGTGCTCCACGCGCAGAGCTGACGCCCAGTGACGGGCGCTCGCATGGGACGGGGGCCCCGCGCAGCTGCACAACGTGGCCCCTTCCACGAGCTCTGCTTATTCCAAAAAGCTTCCTTGAAGCAGGCCAGGAGGCAGCACTCCCGAGCGCCCGTTTCTCCGCTCGGGCCCCGGGCCCTACCTTCCTGGCCCAGGAAAGATTAGTCCCGATGGAGGCGCACAGTAAGCGCTGAGCCCCACAGCCAGTTTGGATTTTGTAATTCAGACGTTTTCCAGCAGGATTAGGTTGATCTCAGCAGAGATGCACAGATTCCTGAGAAGTTTAGGTCTCCCAGATTTAAAATAAATAAATAAATAAATCCAAGTTAATCGGCAGAAACAGCCTAATCAGATTAAGGTTGTGAACTCTGGACTACCACAGGGCTCTCCAGCAGCTCAGCCATCTTAATCCACAAGTAGATAATATGATACAAAGCCTTTCTATTAAGTATTCCCTTGCAAGACACTAAACCTATCATTTTGATAAAGGAAATAAATATCTTTGTGAAATCTAAAAAGAGATTTAGCAAAGACCTTTAAGCGTATCATCAAGGACTACAGTTGTTGCAATGTTAATCTTTTTTCCTCACAATATCTTTAAGTATTCAAGTTCATTATCATTTGAAGTAACATAATTAACCAAATATTTTTTAAAAGAAAATTTTGAAGTGCTTCCTCCTTATAGCAACTTCCCATATTAATAACTGATGTAAAATAAGATTACAGAAGCCACATTTCCATGACGTGTGTGCCAAAGACAACTCCTCCTCTTACCCATGCAGCCTGTGACTCCTTTGAATTCCTCCAATATTTTGTGTTGCAAACTACTGCAAACCACAGTTGCAAACTATTCCTCCAATACTTTGCAAAACTTCTGCCTTCCACCTTCCATCTTGGGGTTTCACAAGCTCCTTCCTCAAACACCCTACGCAAGTGCCCTGGCTCCGACAAGGAAACCTGAACTCGCTTCTGCCCAGGGTCTTGTTATTTAAGAGACAAGTGCTGTTGTCTCACGACAGCAGCTATGCCAGTCACATACCAACAATTACACTAACCTTTTCCACTGCATTAGAGATTTTAAAGAGAACAGGTTAAAGCTACTACTACTTCCAAAGGTGTATTTCCAATGGTCAAGGATACATTGCAATGGTGGATACTCAAAATGAGCAAAACCCAATGCTAAAACAAGCTGCTTTATAAATGCCAGGGGTGCCCCCCACTCAGTCCCCAAACCAGGAAATAAAATTGCATTTAAGGAAAAACATTAAGGTCAAACAAAAGATTTCTTCTTTCTCCAACATCTTGTAGTTTAATTGTTTTTGGTGAAACAATTTTAAAGAAAATATGCAGCTTCACCTGTACCTATATACCCACAGCAATGCCCACAGGTGGTTCAGCTGGCCTGCCTGGCTACACAACATGTTTGGACTAAGTGACAATATACTATATTCCAGCTATCGCCTACTCTAATAGAGGTTAATTTTTGCTTATGTTTCCCCTGAAAGAGCGACAGGAACTCAGTTTGGAGATTGATCTTAAACCCTGCAGAAAAAGCATTAAAATTTCATGGAAGCTAATCAGGCTATTCACGCATAATCCTGTGCCACTGACAACGACACAAGCTATATCTGGAGAACATCAATTTGGGAATATAAATGGGCAGTCTTTAAAGGCTTCCAAGTTTGCATTTGCCATTTGGGTATCAGAGGCTGTGCGAAAGCAGCCCTTTTTCTAGAGCACTCGAACTCTGCACAGCCCAGCAAGGAAGACGGCTGATCCCGACGTCTTCCTCCACTCCGAGGCGCAGGATCCATCTCACACAGAGCCCAAAGGCCAGCTGACTCCATGCTCTTCTGAGTGACCCTTGCAAGGAAAGAGAGGAGGGGTCCTCTTGCCCGGGACACCAAGGGCTCGATTAATTTGCAGCAAAGTGATATTCAGGCAGATAAACTGTTTACCAGAGAAGACAAGGGACAGTGACCTTTTCGACCACAGGCCTCTCAAAACTGTGAGCATACTCAAAAGGCATCACTAACCATCAGAAAGAACCCTGATTTGGAATAAATAGGTTGCTCCAAAGAAAAACATGGAATTGCACATGTGTATTTGTACACTAATGACTACACAATCAATCTTTCATTGGTCAAATATTTTTCTTCTGACTATAAATCAGTACTCACATTTTTTTCCAATCATTTTTCTAAAAATGCCTTGAGTATCTATTAGACTGATTGATTTTTCCTAGTCTTCTAGAAAACAAAAACATTTTTCTTTGGAGCAAAACAGTCTTCTTGAACAAGAATGCAGATTAACTAGCTTCTCACTGTCCAAATAATGCTCATTTTTCACCATATCAGATTTAATGCCAGCAGATATTTGTTTTAAAATAAAAACATACCATTTTCCCATACAATTAATGGAAAATGACTCTGAACACAATATTTTCCTAAGTACAGCTTAAGCAGTCATGCATTTATAAATATGGTCTCAATTTACTTAATTATTGCACTGTTCATTTTACTTTAATGAGAATTCCTGCGACAAGCTCCAAGGGGGCAGACGAGCCCCGCTCGCCCTTCGTTCAGCAAGGGGATGCCTTTGCCCACGGGGCCACACGTCTCCGTTTCGTACCAGACCCAGCCTTTCGGGGTTCATCCTTCCCCGGCTTCCAAACGGCACCCAGTACTTTCCAATGGTTTGCCCTTATCAGGGCAAAAGTTTATTATTTTAGAAATAACCTGCCCTTTTGTTTTGCCAGTCTCATCAGTAGGAGATCTCTGCTATGTTGGAAAAAACAAGACTACTGAGAGGATCCACGTGAAGTTACAGTTTCCATCGATAGGTGGCAAGGCTGCTGTGTGCAACACACACCGCACACGTGTTCCCGCACGTGCACAGGCACCTGCTCCCTGCACGGCCGCGCTGAGACCAAACGCTGCAGGAGGCCCCGCTCCAGGGAAACGCCAGGCGTTCCCACCCGGCTCCTTACTCTCGTTTCAAACGTTACCTGATGCTGTTTTTTGACTACGTGCAATTAAAAAGTATCTAACCCACAGGGCTTCTTGCAGAACATACTGATTACCACACCATTTTCCACTATTTTGGCAGTGCCCCTGAAACGGTGCAGACCCCAAGGCCTGGCACTTTCCAAATCAGACTTTTGATTTCCTTCCCTCCCCCCGAATTTCTACCATACCAAACAAGAGTAGCACTTTAAAGCGCTATTGCTACAAAAACTACATTTCTATATACACTATCAGTCTATGGAGAAAAGCTAAAGCTTCAAAGAGATAGGATTATACAATGCGATACTGCTCAACACACACAGATATTCTTTTGTTATTTTCGGAACTACATTCATCTCCCTTTTTGGCATTTTTTTAACTAAAGGAAAAGAATCCAACTGTGTATTCTCAGTTGATAAGAAATGAATTTGGGTGTCAGTGCAACAGGAAAGCTGTTGAAAAAATTGATAAAAGCTCTAAATGAAAGAAAGAAAAAAGAAAATAAAAAAGAACAGTATCCAAGAGGTTATGCTGAGCAGTGTTTCTGATACCATGGTTACTGCTGGCCAGGGAAGGAGTCATCCTTGGGTACTCAGCTCTGGATACTCCATTAATTTCCAATTTACAGCCACGCCACATGCTAGTTAGGGTTCAAATATGATAAAAGAGGCATAAAAATGAATAAATGAAAGGGATTTACAGATTACTTCAATAACATCAGAAGTGATATCGTAATTCAAATTACTTCCAGTGTTATGGTCATAGCTGAAATCCATCAGGACTGACCTAACTTTGGAATACTGTACAAACTTCCATAAATTTCCACACATATATACAGATATGGCTCAGCACACACATATTTAGACCTACAACCTGTTATTTTCCCTTGTCCACAATGCTGTCTTTCTTTGCAGTGTCATAAATCTCTCACGTTAGTACAGAGCTCTCATCCTACGTATGCTTTCCCTGCCATCGCCTTGCAGCCGCACCGAGCAGCAGTACTGCGGACAGCTCTAACCAGAGATGTCCTAACTCATTTCCACCTGGTGGGAAATATTTTGTTTAGTGTTTCCAAAAGTTCTGCCAGACTGAGGCCTTTGCTCCTCCCCTCTCCTTCCTCCTTATTTATGTCTGGTTTTGAGACATGGACGTGCACGGTCCCAGGATGGCAGAGCTACGCCGAACAAGGCTGCAGCGGGCACCTTGCAGTTGTTTTCATGCACTCGGACGCTGAACAACGATGTCCCCAGCACTGCGGCGGGGCTGGGTTGTGTCTCAAGGCGAGCGGGCAGGCTTGGCACAGCGCAGCAAAACCAACAGTCACGGGCAAGCCAGGACCCCGCCAAGCGTGCAGAATTCCTCCTCTGCCTTGTGCCGAGGCACTCAAATAGTTTTAGGATGGTCATTTGTTCTTTTAGTTATTGCCTCACAGGTAAAATGGTGCAACAAAAATCAATATATAGAAGATGCACCTACCTTTCCCCTGTAAGGGAATATTTGTATTCTCTTATGTACCTCACCCTCACAGAATAAGCCCATCAACCTATCTATGAATACCTTACCATAAAGATTATGGGGTAATTTATGGAAAATACAGAGCAACAACATTTTGAAGTGATCCTAATAGGTTTGCCACTCCTGAAGTACTAGTAAATTCACCGTATGCTCAGGAATATTTGCCCCAATATCCACTTTGTTTCTTTACAGCAGAGAATTCCACATCATCAGTTACAGCAAAGGTAGGGGCATCCCTCCCAAAATGCCCAAAGAGCAGTGTGTAATTCAGTGACAAGTGTCACCGTCAAAATAAAGATTTCTCTACAAACAATGGCAGATGAAGAACCACATATATGAGATGACAGTAATCCAGTCACTAGTTTTCAAAAGAATCCAAAGTTTTCTAAGTGTGCTATAAATATACACAATTTCCCAATTGCTAGACTTTGCTTTTTTTTTTTTTTAATTTCGATTCACCTGAAAATGCTTAAAATATCATACCATTAGACAGCTCTTTACTGGCTACCCACCTGAAGACGCTCAGGAGAATTATTCTAGCAAAGAAAGATGGCAGTAATTTACACTCAATAAAAAGGCTCAATAAATTGATCTCTATTTCTTTCAGAATGGTCCAGGAACTAACCTGAAGATTTGCTAATTATCTCCATTCCTGCTATTCCTGCTAGCTCTGCTATCACTTTTTTTTCTGGATAAGGTGGACACAACGCAGTTAATTCTGCACAGTCTGCTGTTACCTTCACAGATAGCAAAAATGCTATATATATATATATATATAAATATTTAAGAAATGTGCTACTCCTCAGCAGGATCAAGTTTAGAATCTTGAATTGCACATCCATTTACAACCTGGTTTTAGTTTTATAAAAAGATAAACCAAAAACATTCATTAAACAAATCATTTCATGAAGTATAAAAGAGTAACTCCCCCCAAGAGAAGCACCAGTAAAGCAATTCTAGCGAGCACACCCTGGCTACACAAACAGACACCTAAGGACTTTTTTCCTCCAAATGAATTGGACAGGCTTCAGAGATGCTCCCTGCTCTGGGGATTCACTTCATCCTTCACCGAGGGCAGCCACCTCCAACAGGACAGACAGCGATGCTCCACGGTAGGCAAAAACACCTCCGCAGTTAAAGATGAGGCAGAAGAACTTACCTGGTAAGTCAATTCAGTTAATTCAAAGTGTAGTTGTCTAGGTCTAGCCATACAAGTAAGTGTGTTCTCCGATTCATTCTCACAAAGACAATTGTGTAGATCAGGCTCATGTAAAACATACGGAAGAAATAAAAAACATACGGAAAAATATAAAAAATATATGCAAACAATGGGAAGGAAAACAGAGGGAACAGTTTCAGTGATAAAACATGAATGAGAACATCTAGAATACATTAAGTATAATACTCCATATGAAGTATAATCATCCTAAAATAATTCAGCCTTGGAAAAAAAAGGAAGTAGGATTACTCTAGACAAAAAAAAAATCTAAATTCTTGAAACAGACCACAGGATTTTGAGTCCTTACTTCAGTAAAATCTCTTACAAAAATGCCATCAACAATCCTGCCACAGTAACTCCCTGGAGAGAAAAAGGATGTGCCAGCTCGGATTCTCCAAGCAGAGATATGGCTCTTGAGAGGAAAAACAGAATATGAAGAATGACAATATTTCTAAGCAGATTCTAATACGCTGAAGTGACTTGATGGTGACATGAGTGAGTTGCCCTCTTGCTCCTTCTCTATTTGATTAGTAGAGTCTGATCTGCTTTTGCATATCGAGCAGAAATAACCTAGATGCTAGATGCCATTTGATGCACCCTGCATGCCAGATTGGCAGGCACTAAAAGTTTAATTGATAATAAAGATAATATTGTTGCCTCACATTTATATCGCACCTTTCCAGGGACGTTCCCCAAGGCGCTGCTCACTTTCAGGTAGCCCCGGAGCAGAACGTGGTCGCTGCTTCCTGCCACGCAGCAGAATTGCTGTGACATGATGGGCACCATGAAAGGACCAAAATAGAAATGGGAGCTAGAATTTGGACAGGCAAACAGAAGGGAAATTTAACCTTCAACCCTGCCTTTCTCTGGCCCGTTGTCTGAAACATGGAGGTAAGAGCTGCTATAAAGAAAAAAACAGTAGTAATTTAGCCGCAAAAGGGAAGGATCCTGTGAAGTGCAAGATGGAGACAGGCGCAGGCTGGATGACCTCAGGCCGCCTGGATGCCCGGGCAGGGAGGGAGGCCGGTGGCTCTGCCGCCGTGTCCGGGTGCCGCAGGGCTGGCCTCCCTGCCCACTCGACTCATGGCTGCGAAAGCCCTGAAGCCCTAAAGGGGCTGCAGGGCAGGGAACCTTCTCCTCTACTGCTGGAGCATACGTTAGTCCAACGAGTGCTGAAGATGCCACCTAACTCCCCTGCACGTTTCTTGCTGTGGCTCAGCAGCGATGGGCCGTGGGGAAGCCGAGATGCAGGCGCAGAGCGAGGGCTGGCTACGCTCCTGGACACGAACACAAGTCAAGACAGTGCCCAAGGCGTGAGCAAAGGGACCGGCCTCAGCAGCGCAGAGCACACATCTCCTTCCGCAGCGCAATGGCAAACAGACATCTGCTCCCCTTCTCCCGGACCCCCGCAGCGGTAGCTCTAGGATCAATCAGGGATGGCAGGAAGCCAAGCAGCAGTGCTCAACTCAGTCATTTTTTGTGAAGGCCCATGCAGAAGGGAAGGACATGAAACAGCAGCGCCAGCCTCTCCCCAGGGGATGGCGGAGATGCAGCCGCTCCGCTTAGATTCAGGACAAAATGGACTCAAGCACCAGACAAGCGACATGGAAGCCTACGCTGTATTCACCACGCACAAGCATCCCGCGAACTACAGTTTTACAATGTTCAGCTGAAATCAGAACCAGTGATGGATTTCAAGCCAAAGATTCATCCCAAGGCAGAACGCTGACGACCTTGCAAACATCAGTCTTGTGACCGATGACAAATTCCAACCACAGGCATTGACACCTGGCAATACAGTTCATAGCTCCTGCACTCTTCTTCACTCCTGCTTCCTGAAGGATATTATTTAGGAGTAGTAATTGCTTATACGCCTTAGTCTCATTACTTAGTAATATAGTCTATACTGTATTTGATATAAAGATAGGGTGGGAAACACCTTCTCAATAAAGTGCACCAAACAGTTTGATGAAGAAGTTACCTT
>JAWLRI010000496.1:56683-82606 GCA_034781795.1 Crypturellus tataupa
CTTATGACCTTTTATTTATATATACACGTGTGTGTGTGTATACACACATAATTGTTCTTTAGACAGCAAGGAAAAGGCAGAAAATGCTTCAGAATATTTTCATATTTTTAAAAAACTGATAATTGAGCAACCATGATCGAATTTGCCTCCCATCTCTAGCTGACAAACTGGTTTATTTTGCCAAAAGAAAGGAAAAAAAAAATCTTTAACTCACACTTAAAATACTTAATTGCTTATTTCACAGAAAGGAAGAACTGCTCAATTTGTTCCCCTTGCTTTAAAAATCACATCATTAATGTATGAATGGTACAGAAAAAATATATATTTTTCAAAGTATTATGCTAATTGGAGCCATTTCATCTGAGGCATTGGCTTCAAACCCATACCTAACCTTTTCTGCAAACACAATTTTGCTCTCACCTGCTCATCTGCGGGCCTGTACAATTTATTTCAGACGAATTAGTGTGGTGGTGCACATGAGTCCCGAAGTGGGTCCACTGTGCTCACAGTGGACACACACAAACACTCTGGATTTACATCTCTGCTGTTAAGATTAGAGCGCATCTAAATTTTATATTTTTTTTAGATGTTCCTCAGCATATCTTTCACCTCCATATATTCTAGGGAAAAAAAAACCACACATACAAAACCCAGAAAACCTCTAATACTCTGTTATTAAGAAAAAATGCAAAATATGGAAATACTTTATGTTCTATGCTTACAAGAACAGATGTTTCTGGCAACAGAAATACTTTTATGGACGAGTTGCATATTAAATTCGGAAGAGAGGGAAGCTATTAGTGGATTCAGATTAATTCTACTGTCAACAGATGCCAGGCGATGCATTCATACGCACAACTGGGCCCTGAATAAAGTGTATTTACTCAGGAGAAGAACCCAATAGTGCAAAATAACACAAATTAAAATATTAGGGTGCATAGAAACAGAGTAGAACGTGAAGGATTAAATATTGTGACATCTAACACACGTGCTAAACCTTCTCCTGCAATACTGTGCCTATGCAGCTTATAATAAAACTAACACGGGTTCAGAAATAGGCAGTGAAATGATTATGAATATAGATATCCTTGGATTTCAAGCTCTCCCTGCATGTCTTATGTGCAGCATTACCAAAAGGAGCAGCTAGTGCAATTTTCCATTGAGCTATATACAAGAGATGAGGGGAAAACAACAACAACACCCCCATACACACACACACATCCCACACAACCAAACAAGAAACACAAAGCAAACTAATAAAAATACATGGTAAAAATATGGTCATGCTCCGCTTGACTAATCTCCATGGTTGTGCTCCGCTCCAAAAGACTCATGTCCATGTTGATTAAAAAACAAAACCAAACAACATCTGACTCAATTTAATACTAGCTTGACCTCAGGCATTGATACAAAAATCTCAAAACACTAATGTAGCATTATTTCCATTTTAATATGTCTTTCTTGCACATCAGTAGTATTATAAAAGGAAGTTCCTGAACTGCAAGTCAAATATTTCGTATTTATTAAAAGACGTTTTGGTGTCCCACATTCAGTGTGCACCTTCCTCTGGGGACCATGGAGTTAGCAAACACTTGGTCAAGATGATCAAGTTGGCTCCTAAGGTTCAAACAGGAGTTCTCATTTTTGAGTCTAACCGAAATTAGATTAGCAAAAAAGCTTCACTAACATCGCGGTCTGCAGCAGAAAATATGTTATCACATTATATTAACTACTGGTCTGCATTAAGCTAGACCCTCCTGAAGAGCCAGGAAAGACGGGAGAGCAGCGGGTTCAGCAGAGCTCCCTCTTCGCCCGGGGGCTGGTTGGTGGCAGCCGGGTCTGCATCTCAGTGCTTTATGGGCACGTAACACAGCACCAGTATGTGAGAAAACCAGCCAAACCTGAGCTATTTCAGCATGCTGCAGTCACTGCCAGTTTGTGGGGGAGAAAGTTCCAGTCTACAAACATTTATCATTATTTAAAAATATTGTCAAAAAGTTCTCTCAAACTCCTCAGTCATACATCATCGGTGGTCTGCAGAGGATTCACAGGGGAAAAAAAAAAAAACAACAAGGAAAACTAAAAAAATTTCTGACCTGAAAGACTCTGAAAATAGCTCTAGATACCAACAAATGAAAGCTGCACAGATGCCACTGTCAAAAAACAAACCAAGCCCCCTTTATTCACTGAAAAGAAATATTCTCTTACTGTAAAACAGCACACAGTTCACACGGCCCGGTGTAGGACTGTATCTGAGTTTTTTGGTTTCTCCTCTACCCTTTACACCTCCAGGATTCAAATCCTGGCTGAACTAACAGTGATTGCTAGGGGACAGCTGAAGCAGTGAATTGCAGACATGGGTAAGTGCCAAAGACGGGCGCAATGCAGCGCAAGGTGCATCCAAGCAGTCACTCTTGGGAAAGTTCACACAGGAAATTTCCTCCCAGAGCATTAAAAAAAAAAAATCAGATATTTTGGCAACGTTCAAACTGCATTAAGAACTCTGCAACTGTTCCAAGTTATCTTCAACACAGAGGCTAAACATTACCCACCTCTGCCCACTTACTGCCATATTGAGTTTACCAGCTACCTTGACATCCTGTTGCCGAGCACTTTTCTTGTTTTGCTAAACTGGACTCATTTACTTGATTAATATTTTTTATGGTTCCTTTCAGAAAGAAAAGGACTTGAGATAAACCTCTAGGAGAGACAATAAGTCCTTGAGAGCATTTGGACACAGAGGTCCACAGACAACTCTGCTTTCAGCTCAGGAGATTCATATCTGCTACATAAGGACAGTTAGCAGGAACTTCGCAGTTTTCCTTTTAGCTTGCCATACTGAACAGTAAAAAAATAAAACAGAGAGCTCATGCCGTGCCGAACCTGGCAGAA
This sequence comes from Crypturellus tataupa, assembly GCA_034781795.1. Taxonomy (NCBI): domain Eukaryota; kingdom Metazoa; phylum Chordata; class Aves; order Tinamiformes; family Tinamidae; genus Crypturellus; species Crypturellus tataupa. Next base: position 59,576 of record JAWLRI010000496.1, read on the forward strand.
ATGAAGTCTTGCTCCTCTCTTGCTCCTCCTGGTCCTGCTCTCCACTTGCAGCTCAAATCCCAGTTCTGACCCCAGCGCTCATCTCCTGCCGCAGCAGAGCGGATCGCACCAGCAGACAACGTCGCTCTGGTAAGCGGGAGGGAAGCGAGCTGCACGGGGCCCAACAGAGACCTCACTGAATAACACATAAAAACCCTCTCTCCCACAATGAAGTAATTTTTCTTAATGTTTTAAATAAATGCTGCTTTTCATTCCTCCCAGACTACGCTTATAATATAATTATATGATTGCTGGGGGCTTCATATAGCTGAATTATAGGGTATCTCTTCCATATTAAGGTTTGTGAAAGAGTCTCTCAGCTTCTTTTCATATTTTTCTAACCACCGACAGGGATACTTGCAAGGCATTCTATAATTCAATTACAACTATCCTCTGAGAAACATATAATTTTATAGAAAGAAGATTTAAGTCATCATCCATCCATTTTTTTCCTGTTATGAAAGCATTTGTCTAAAGTCTAGTATTAAATTTAAATAGGTCTGAAACAATCTCAACCCAAATTCAACTTTCACATTCCTTTCAACTGTGGCATCTGATAGTTGTCACACTGGCACAGCCCCTAGGCTCCGTTTTAAGCTAATGACCATGTGTGTGCAAAGTATGTGCAAGAAGATAACTGCGTGGAAAACAAACTCCCAGGGAACGTGTCAAGGCTTGGGTGCACAGGGGTACATAAATGTGTACAGCATATGTGCTCATCTCAATTCCTATGAAAATAAAATTTATACGAATACACACACACACTCTAAATGGATTCAAAGCAATTCAACATAACATCATATTCTCAAATGCCGCAGCATATACACTAAAATAAATATCCAAGTTGATTACTAGATGGCATTATATTATCAAAACCTCTTCACATCAGATGCGATTTTCCAAGTACGGATATACCAGGTTGGAGAAAAGAAAAACAAACAAACAAACAAACAAATCCACACCATCCCCAACCTAAAACCAGAGCAAACACTCCATGGAAGATTCTCACTCCTGTAATTTTCACAAGCTTTGCAGCAAAGAGCCTAGTAAGAACAGGTAACCAGCACGAAAAAAGGTATGTATAGTCCAAGCTTGTAATATGACAAAACACTCAAACACCTATAAAGGGCATCATGTCTACAGTCACTGCATAACTGATATGAGCCCTTTTACTTAACATACAGGAGGAAAAACGGTTTGGATTTGCAAATTAAAAGTGAATATGATTTCTATTAAATTGACTTTTTTAAAAAAAAAAAGTAATTTGTAGAACTAAAAACCAAAAAACAAGTAATTTGTAGAACTAAAACCCAAGTCTCACATTTTCTTTAAATCCGTAGTAGGGCATTAAAAAAAATAAATATCCCTATACTTTATTTTACCATTTGAAGATTTAAATGTAGTATTATTTTTCTGAAGAGCAGTATTTTAAGATATTAATTACATTTCCAAAAATTAGTGACATCTTGCAGCTCAAAATATTAATATAAGAATATGCACATTGATTTTCAGCTTGATCAAGTAAAGTAGGATGGAAAAGTGAGTTGACTGAAAAGAAAAACAGCCAGAAAGTGCAAGGAATCGTGACCACACACCGGGACGAGCAGAGCAAAGCGCAGGCGAGCATCTGCTCGCACCTCTGCCACGCTCTGACATTTGCTTAATTTTCTGTCCTTGGTGGCGGTGCAGGAGTTGGCGTGTCCCAGAACAGGGCCCTCCCTGTAGCAGACTCCTGGGGCTGTGAATGTTTTCACTGCAACGGTTTTCCCAAGGCAGATGAGAAGCCAGCTTTGCTCTTCATATATTCAGGAGCAATTTTTATTTCTTGAAGTATTTGGACATATTTATAACACCAACAGATGTGGAAGGAGACCAGGTAGCCCAACACCAAGCTCCACAAGCAGGTAACATGAGCCACTGAGCTCCTGGTGAGGTCTTCTCTCATCCAGCATTTTGCAACCATTTTATCCAGAAAGCAAGATTTTTCACTCTTAACACACACCGCTTTGTTTACACACAACAAAAGACACCTCATGTATTTGAGCAATCCCTGGTGGTTTAGGCGAGGCCACCTGAAATGGATGCTGAAAGGCTCCCCGGGGCAGCGGGCTCCAGCTGCACGGCGCAGGCACAACAGGCCCTGCGCGGGCTCCAGTCAGCTCTGCTTGTGTTTGTTTGAGAGCCTTTTTGAAAACTGCAGCCTCAAAGCAATCTCTGACTCATCTTTTTCCTCAGTAAATTCAAAACAAGCCATCAGAATAATTCAGCTGCACCCTGGCAGTTATTTTCTATTTCCTAGTATTTCAAGCATGGCTGGATGGCAGCCAATGCCAAATGCTGATTTTTGTAAGGGTAACCACTAGCTACCTAGGGAGGGGAAGAAAGTTGTCGGGTGACATATCATATTTCATCTATCACAATTTGTCAGCCAAAGCCAAGAAGGGTTTCTAAAAAGACAACCTAGGCAGAGCTTCCAGAGTTCGATTTTTCCCACACGACTCTCAGTTTAAAAAAAAAAAAAAAAAAAAAAAAGCCAAAACCCAACCGGGGTGTTTAAAACTCTGTCAGGCTCCTAACTGAATTAATAGCTATTGAGCTACCCCACAGTTATTCTTCTGTGAGGATGTGTTTCACATCAAGCAGTTCTAAAATGATGTTACAAATGACACTGCAGTTGCACTAAGTTGACACTTTAAATTAGAGGCAAATTTAATTATCTGCATTTGGTTAAAGTGCACTGCCATAACTTTCAGCTCACAATCTGGCTGCTCTGCAGCAACAAAATAAACATTTAACATACTTCAAAGATAAGCCACTTGTGCAAATTCAGCAGTTTCAACATCCAAATTGCTATTAAATCGTGACCTGAAATCACAGTAATTTCAACATAAATGCATTCGAAATCTGTGGTATAAATTTAATGGAAGTTAAATCCTATACTAAAAGAAGAAAATAAATACCTGCAGATTCAGTTATACTGAACAAGAGATACCTCCTGAGCTGCAAAAGCGTCAGCTGAGCGTGAACCATTGCTGCAGCCCTGCTCTGCAGCGCCCAGCTACTCCTGCACTAATGATCCTCAATCAGAGATCAAAATGCTTCAGGAAGGAATGAAGAACAGTCAGCAGTAGTGAGATTTTGAAGTACACACCCACAGGTATGGACACCTGACAGTATTTCAGATTCCATTTCATTTAGAGGATTGCTTTTCATCAGAAAATTTGGCAGATAATGCAGGAATAATTTTGATGTCATTTTTCACTTTTTTCTTTGTATATAATAAGACAGCTTAGCTCAGTAGTAGATAAAATAACATTTGTTTCTGCAATAAATTAAATCTTAAGTTAACTAGACGAATATTTCATTACAATTCTTTCATTTAAGAAAGCTGTCCAATATTTACCCTTCAAGCTTGGGGCTTGAGACACATGAGCTCCCAGCTCAGCCACACACTGCCCAGCTGACCTTGCCCAAATCACTTTGCAATGTGGAAGACTGAGATAACAATACTTCACTACTTCATAAGAGTATTTTGTGGATAAATATGTTAAGGAATGCAAATTGAATGGAAACTACAACCCTGAAAACTTTGCAGAGAGGGATTTCTCTATTAAGTCAATAATCCATCATCAAATTCTGGTGCAAGGACAAGAGACCTTTAAGAATTACTTCTTTCCTTGAATTTTCAGGTGCCTTTTAACAACAAACCACATTATTTCTTTTTAATGCACATATTGTTTTGCCATCACTGTACAGATCAATCTGTTGATGCCTTGATACTTGACAAGACCTAAGAATAAGGGGAAGGCTATTCCACACAGACCTCTGTTTCCAACTCTTCTTTGCTCAAGGTTTACTCACGTCAGAAGGAGCCTTTATTTGCCTTAAATCTCACTAGCAGCCAACACCACCCACCACCCGCCTCGAGACGGCGCTGCCCGAGCAGACTGCTCTGCAGAGAGGACAGGGCTCATGAGCCACCCGGATCTCTTCCCTGTTTTCAGTTTGGGATGGTGAGGGGCATGAGCGGCATCAGCTGTCACAGTGTCTCCAGCTGCAGGAGCTGGGGCTCTTGGACATGCACAGCGTGCCTGAAGGCCCAGACTTTTCCTGCTTTCCAGGCACACGGGCGTTCTCCTTTGGTTCAGCATCGGCACAGGGAAGATCATCAGCAACTGCAGTGGGCACTGCTCTTCTAAGAGACCTTGCACAGCAGCCGAGCCAGCTGTTGGGGGTATCAAAGCAATAAATGGTAATGACTGACCTGCTCCTTAAACACCAAAATGTATTTCAGAGAGATGCCAGCTGTGCTTCAGCTTTGCCACCACGTGCCCACCTGCGGTTCCACATTTCCTCTCCACGTTATGGAGCACCAGGAGCTCGGGCAGCGCTGGCAGCTCCACTGGAGCCCTCGCGACTGCCCGGAAGGACCCAGGGCTGGGACACGCAGCCAGCTCGAACGGAGGCAAAAGATTAGTACAAGGAGCACAAAAAGGAGAAGTAATGGGACAAATAACAGTGCTGCAGGCCTTTAAACACAAAGCTTGCTGCAAAGAAAATATCACATCAGATTTTGTAAGAGGAAAGGGAGATAACACAGGGGAGTGCTGAAGAGCAGGGAAGGCTGCTGCATCTTTGTGACACTGATCCTTGGAACACAGCAGAATAATACATTTTAATAGGGCATTGAATATTAACAAACTGCAAAGGCCTTATTAACTGTTAACTGGAGAAACAAAAAAATCATCATGATTTTCCAGTCTGTGAAATTCTCATAACCGGGATTTTAAAGGGAAATAAACTACACTAATAAAAATACAGTAGGCAAGTATATCAAAGAATCCTGACAGTTAATGAATAAACACCGAAAAGGCATTTGCATGCTTAGATTACTTTTGTGACAAGTCATATCTAGGGGTAAACTAAACAAAACAAAATTCCTCTATTTTCTATATACAAAATGTTATAAGATCAAAATGATATTTTTATTTTCTTGTGTAAATTAAAACCTTTTTCAAGGGAAAAACCTCTTACATGCTGTAATACTTCCATGAATATTATAACTTGGTTGTCTGGAGCAGGGCAAAAAAAACAGATATTGAGTTTGCAATATTTCCTTTAAAATGCCTCATTTGCAGGTTTTATTACAGCTTCCAAGACTGGTAAAAGCAATCTTGAACCTCGAGCTGAAGGTGCTACCTTCCTGCAGCAGCCCCGCAGTGTCGTAACGCAGTCCAGGACGCGGCTGGCGGGTTGTCGAGAGCCGCTCGCGGGCGCTTGGCTCCGCAGGGACCAAAGCACACAAGGGAGAGCACGGGTGCAACGAGCGAGACACTGCGTAAATATTTAACGGAGTTAAATCAGATTATTGACACAGCGGATCACATCGGGGCTTGACACAGCAGGTGGTAAAGGGCACTCTCTCCTCAGGAAGAGGTCAAAGCCATAGAGACCGATGCGGATACGAGCTCAAAATTACCCTTACTCAACACCTAAGGACTACCTCGTGCTCTCCACACGTACTCTCCTCTGCAATACAGACCATTGGCTTAAGATGCAATTTGAAAGCAAAGCCAAATCTTGCAAACTATTTCCCAAGTGCTACGAAATGCTCATGAAGAACCACACTGACACACACGCGTTAACAGAATTTGTGGATTCAATTTAAAAGATCCACAGAAAATTATTTCATCTGCCATCAAAATTCAGACCACATTCCGCCACTGATGCCCAAGGTGAGCAGATTTTTATTCTGTAAGACATCTCATCAATAAATTACTACTACACCTACATGAGCTTGACAAGTCTGGCCTATAACGTTTATTAGTCACTTGAATCAGAGGCTGTTACCAAACAAAAACTACCCATTCATGATATCTGGACTGAGCTTTTATGCAATGAAAACCTTAAAAGCTCAGTACTACTGCACTTTGTTCATAACTGGGTGTATTATTATGCTACCAGCGTAAAATGGAGATAAACTTTCCCTTCTACATAATAACAAGAAGTAGGTGGTCTTTGAACAAGACTACAAAGTCATCTTCAAATAAAATGAACAACAAGGATGGATGCCTGAAAAAGGCAGATCAATTGCTTTCATTAAACACATGCTCGTTTTCTTTCATAGGTCCATTTCTTTTTGATAATTAATTGATGATAAAAGAATCTTACACATCTTTTCAAAGAGTAAATATCAGACAAGAAAAGTCTCAAACTAAACTCAGTAAATTTGTGAAAATCCAAAAGGAACTTGTATTTGCAGGGAGCTCCTACTTATGTTTCTGTAAGAAGGGGGCAGAATATTTTTTCTGGTGGCTTGTAGTAATTAGGGATGTATTAAGGATAAAATATATGTTACCTAACATATATACATCATCAGGTGTAAGTACTCATAAATCTAACATCTCACACAAATATTTGAGTGTTTTATGCTCAACTGTGACTTTGACCAATTTTCAAGCTCTTATCACAAGCATTGTGGTTACCACCCACTAATTCTCTCTGTAAAGATGCTGGTTGTATTTCTGTAATTACAAATATATAAGGAACATATTTTGGTTTCAGGAATGTTTGGGGATTTAGATACATGTGTTATACTTTCAGGGTGCTTACACTGCCTCAGTTTATGCCTTCTGGTAACAGATGCAGGAAGGAGACAGTAGGAACTGGTGGCAATTTGCAGCTGTGTCTGGAATTGATGGTACCAAGGCAGGTTGCACCTAGTAAGAGCTGCACTGACTTGTAAGCTCTTATGGAAAGAATTCAAACCCTTCTACGTTATAGAAAAAGCACCCAAAGATAGGGAAAAGCATATAATTCTAATTGTACAAATGGTAAAGGCAGAGATACATTAAAAACTACCCAAAACACAAAATAAAAAATTGCATTGCTGTTTAAAAAGAAGATTTCCTCACCAGAAATCTCGCTATGAGGGAAATTCCTATTCCTCCTATTCCTAATAGGTGTCCTATTTCACGTTCTTTTCCACTGCAAGCTACTCCGATTACCAAAACCACTCCCGAAACCGCGACGTGGAGGCAGCACGGGCACAACTCAGCAGAACTGCAGATCTAAAATTATTTACCTTAGCCTTCCAATTACTCCAGCAGCACTCGGATGTTTGCGTAAGCAAAACAGCCGTGTATTATCCCTTGCTGGAGCGGCAGCGTTGATAAGCCCAGCTGAACCCTGCCTGGGTGAACCCATTTTCTGTTAACACCTTTCAGCTCCTGAGCACTCGTGTCTTTCCAGACTTTCCTCCAAGCTTCCTTCAAAACCTGCGATTCAACCTCCAAACCATTCCCTGAAATCACAGATGGGTTTGTCTCTGAACCCACTTCTTTCTTTTGTCCACATTTACCTTCCCCTTGTCTCACCAGCAGCTTTTTCTCCCCGTTCTTTTTACGGTTTTGGACAAAACTACTCGTTTTGACCTTTGCCTGAAACTGTTTAATAACAAATGCTGTGTAAACACAATGAGACATGTTTTAAGGGTTAGTAAATTTGAGTATAATATGGGAACAATTAGATTTTAATTCAAAATGGCTAAATAAGATACTGCTGTGGAGATGCACATTGTACTTTATTTTGCCACAAGATACGAACAGGTTTGGGAACCTTCAACTTGTCCCTGAGCTCCAAGCAATCCATGAAGCTCTCTCTAAGCAGCAGCGAGGAGAAGGCAAGGACAAAGAGCAACTTCTCTGCACAGGCTCGCGGGGAGCAGCCCTCCAAACACCACTTCCCAGAGCGCCCCTTATTTCGAGGATTTTGCAGATTCCTAGTCCAGCAGATGCTGCACAGATACAAAATAGCAGGGATCTGAGTCAAACAGTTTGCAAACTGAGAACGAGAAGGGAAAGAACAGATGAATACAGCATGCAGATGGAAAAGAAAAAGGAAACAAATAATGAGACAATGTTGGTTAAAACACAGTCTCCGAGCATAATCTGAAGTGACTGGTGTTAAATATTTTGCAGCCTCCATGAATGCAATGAGTTCTATGAAGGCATCTGAGGATGATGAATTAACTTGGCAGATATTCACAGACCCTTTTTGCTGAATGGAAGGGGCAGAGGTGATTTTCTGAACGCCTTCCTAGCTGGAGAGGAAGTTTCGCACAGGCCAATTCAGGCATCTCCTTGTCTTCTCTTTGACATTACAGAAAGAAGAATTAGACCACAGAGACCCAAAGGAGAAAAGTCAACCAGTTTATTTTTGACGAGGCACAGAGAGTGAGTTAGCAGGGAGGATGAAATGACAAGCTGGAAATTTACTTTTTACAGAACTGTTTTAAATGGTTATAAGGGGAATATGATTAGGAGAGACCAGAAAAATGGCAACAGTAGCCAAGAAGGACAGAGCAAGATGAAGAGATTCAACTTTTCTGCCAGAGCAGAGCTGTTAGCGGGGAACGTGGCTACAAAGAGCAACTCGCTTTGCCAGCCTGGGCCACCCAGAGGCTGCCAGGCCGGGCCTGCCGCAGGGCTGAGCCCGGGGAGCCAACGCGGCCAGGAGGCAGCAGTAGCTCCGGCTCCCGGGGCCTCAGCAGCCCTGTCCTGCCCGGAGCCGAGCGGGAGAGACCAGGGACACCAGGGACAGGTGCCCAGGACGAAGCCCCAGCTGCGAAGGTGGGAGGAGGGAGGATATGGGGAAGGGATTAGAGAGAAGCAGATGATCCAGAGAGGGCTGAGTCATGAAGGTCGAAGGAGAAAAAGGATTTGAGAGCAGAGCGGTGGAGATGTTAAGGACATGCAATGGCTTTCAGAGGATAAATGGCTTTTGTTCTGACCTTTTCTCCAGTATTTTCCTAAGCAAAATAAAAGTCATTTAGCAACTCCCCCACCTCCTGTTCTAGGACGGCTAACGAGCTATCAAAATACCCAGCCACTAAGAGCTGTTATCTATAATAGCCTCTGAGTTGTGAAATAGCAACACAGGCCTCACAGAGAGGCTCCTGCCAATAGCACCATGATATTTTTAGGAAAAAAAAATTACACTTCAGAAACACATAAACTCAACAATATATTGTTTATTGACATTAATGTAACCACAAACTCCTGCTGCCCATTTGAGTCCTAAAAGCACCCCGCACTGAGCCTGGAGCTGACTTTTTGCAGCCCATTACTGAAGGTAACGCTAGGACTACACTCTCAGTTACAAGAAGTTCGTGTGCAGGTGAACTTTAGGCTGCAAAACCTGAAAGTACTTTTTTTTTAAATCAAGCATAGTGGAAATTTCATTTTTTTTTCCCAAAGTAATTCTTAAAATCTGGCATAAAAAGGCAAAACAAAACACCACACACAAAGCAAGCAAACAAAACCCCTGCTAGCCTAGACCTAATTAAAGACCATTTACTACATGCCTAAGCTACTGTAAGTCAAATGAGCTTTTAACTGAGAATATACCACCTTTGACAGAACTTCATCTAAAGGAACTAACTGAAATCTGTGTCAGTTCAGAGATTCAGGAGTTTTACCCTCTTCACTGGGTTTTCCTGAACATTAGTTTCATTCGAATTTGTATTCTTTTTCTTCAAGGCAGAGGTGCACCTGTATATTGTTTCAAACCCTAAAAATAGCTTTCATTTTTACTGCTTTTAGGGCACCTACATCAGTGTCCTAAAAAGTGAACTTTACTTCTGCAGCAAGAGATATTGCCACTCTGAAAGAGGAATGGAAAGTTGGAACTTTAAAAAAAAAAAAAAATCCACTGTATGAACAGGGCTTTCTCCCCATTAGCATTACATGCAAGTAGGCAATATTACTCAGTTTCTTTTCCCTTTTTGTCTGAAAAGGGCATATAATAGTTATCAAAAAAGGTTTTTCATCCAGTTACTGTTCTTTAGGGTAGGTCAGCAGTGAAAAAACAATCGAGCCCAAGACTTTCTTCAATTTCCGAATAGTCCAACAAATTTGTCAGATGTGACTTGACTTTTAAAGGCAGGAAGATGCTGAACCTTATCCAAGTTTGTTAATTAATAGCCTCCCTAGATAAATTCCTTCTTACTGTTGTACTTGATTACCAAATCTCTCTGCTTCAAGGCAACAGATGGCTTAAGTTCTTCCAAAATTAAAAAGTCCAGAACTCTCTGTACTTCAACAACCTAAATTTAGGCAGCTGCTTAGGTGTCAATATTATTTTTTAAATGAGCAATGAATCAATGATGGATAGATGGACAGGACATTCTGGCAATTTTCTAGACAGTTTCAAGTTTAGGAATTTATTTATAGATCCCATTTGTTTAGTAAATTGTTGATTAGCATTAGGAAAGTAAACAGTACCAAATCATTGACACCAAATCTAAAACCATCATATCAAGGATAAGTGAATCACCCCCTTCTGCGAAAACTGTTCATCAAACATTTTCAGAGCATGAGAATATAAATTCACTGCACTCCCAATTTTTCAGTCAAGTATCTTCAGCTGTGTCTGCACTTAACTCCTTCCCAATGGCCTGCAGAGGAGGGCAGCCTTTCTGAACTGACCTACATTAACTGCATAGTTTAAATGACGGCCACAGTAACTGTTTTCTTTTGGCAATTTCTACAGTGGAAGACTGCAAACACACACCACTTATTTCCTCCTATTTCTATGGCATCATAACCTGAGGGCCACCGAAGTCAGCAGAAATCTTTTAATTGATTTGAAAGTGCATCCTCTTACCCTGGTCTTGCAAAGATCTGCACAGACAGATCCTCGCTTCGCTGACTGCACACTCCTCTGCAGGACCAGGGCTACCAAACGCTGCAGCTAATTCTTTGTAGCAAGTTATACTGCATTTCAAATTATCAAAACACTGCAGGGTTTTGCTACCAGGTTAATTAAACCCCTAAAAAGAAAAATGTTGAGTTGTTGCATTGTGTGAAATTGCACCCAAGTGCAAAACAAACAGGTTGGGTCCCTACATTCCCTGTCAAAGGGTTAACAAAGTCTTCTTCAATCAGTAGTTCTGAAAGCGTCATATCTGTTCATTGGTAAGGCTTTTATAATAAAAATTTAAATAAAAGTTATATTCTTAAAATAGCTCTTTTAAATTACACCCCAAACTATGCTCATTCTCATTCTCCAGAGCTTGTTTTTATATTACACAAAGCACATCTACTATTGGAAACTGTTGACTTTCAGAACTTTAAGTACATTCTATTTTAAACAGTGCAGTTTTGCTTTTCAATTGCCTTCTGCAAAATTAAGCCACAGAAATGAATTCATCAACATTTCTATTACCTTTACACTAAACTTGATTTTTTTAAATTTAAGTTCTCAATCTATTCATAAGTAGCTGTTTTATTAGAACTTAAAAGAAAGTCCACCTCCTGGAAGCCAAAATTCAATTCTATGTCTGCATCTCCTGGTGTTGGAGGGAGGAGTAAATCCCTGCAACATGGAGCTCTCCATCGGTTTATGCAAGAGTAACAGCATTTGTCCTCTAAACAAGTTCCCCAAGGATGCATACGCTACAAGATACAATAACATATATATATATATATATATATATTTTAAGCCCTGCTACCAAGAGCAGTAACAGTTTTCTGCTAGCTTGACAAAACAGACTCACACACACACACAAAAAAAAAAAAAAAAACCTAAACTAAAATTTCAAAAACTTTGAAAAACTTAATACAGTTATTGAGGACTATCTATTTGACACTATAAAAGACAGGAAAATTCCTTTGGCTAAAATATTTTAATTACCAAACTCTTGGTACTTCCTTCCCAGAAGCTCTTGAAGGTGCAGCTGTAGAGGTGCCCTCGATCCAGAGGGCATCTGAGCATCCTCCAAAGACACACACAGATGTCTCCACGCACCTTGGATTTCCCTAACCACGCTGTTACAAGCAAGGAGAGCAGAGGGATACCAGATTTGTGACAAAATTTCAGGTACTGCAGTAAGCAGTGGTGACAATTCAATAGTCCCTTGCAAGTCTCCCCCCCAACTGAAGAGACTACCTGAAAGCCCGTCCATACTAAAGGCACTCTGGCAGGTTCTACAAAAGATTTGTCCTATCTGGACCACAGTGACATTCTTGAATTTAATTTTGTGTTCAGTCCCTCCACTGGAATGCCTCCTTTTTTTGCTTCTTTTCTTGAATTATTTTTTGCTAAATACCTTCTGAGATTGAATAACTGCTGCTTTCCACCAGCAAGGAGCCTTCTTTACATTTGTTGTTAAGAAAAATAATCCCAGCCTTGGGCAGGTGAAGTCCACTTGCAGCTGCACTGGAGCGGGCAGCTGCAGGCAGCAAACCCGGGGGCTGCAGCGCCCTGATCAGAGCTCGACCAGCCGAGCCCCTGCGCTTCACCCTCATTTGCAAGGTCATGAGCCCCCTGCTATCCACCGCCTGCCACCTGCAACCGTTTTTTTTGATCCAGAAACCACCAAGTTACTTGAAGCCTACAAAATTATCCAATTATTTGATAACAATTCAACTGTGAATTAGAATAATAGCAGCTCTAAATAGGTTGCTATAAAATAGATGCTCAAAAGCACTGACATGATTCATTTGAATTCCTAAGTACTTACATATGACAAAGTGCATAATTCAGAGAAAAACTAGATATATTCAGTGAAATTATTTCTCACTTCAAATCACTTTCTTCTGTCCATATATTTAAACGTATTAAAACAACTTTTTTTATTATTTTTATGCTGGTACGCTCAAGTTTTCAGAGATAATTACTGCACGCAAAACTAGCTTAAATAAAATAACAATAGAGTATCATCGCTATCTTGCCATTTATTTGAAACTACATTATTCCAGGAAGACTCTTTCTGTGTCACATTTAATTGCCTTTGAAGATCCTGCCATTTGAATCTGTCTTCTGGAACATGCATTTCATCATTATTTTTTAGCCTTGTTACATCAATCACCACAACTACTATAGAAGATTTCTGGACTGTGAAGTGCTAATTTGTTCCAGTGATATTAATGAGGCAAGCAGTGGTCTTGAGGGAGGTGACAGCCCATTGCTTTACAGACAGCAGCAGATTAAGGTGTTGCACTATGCATAGCTCCAAACATAACACTAGAGCTTCAAAATACTACATGCTACATCTTAAGGTACTTTTGCCAGGTAGCGCACCGATTACCCATGGAGTAACTCGACGTTCCCTGCACGAAGGGGCATTTAAGGCAGCGACACCAGGGCCGGTGGCTCCGAGCTCGCGGGAGCGACAGAGCAGACCCAGAAAGGAGGATTTGCCGGGGCCACAAAGCCCTGTCCGCACGCGGCCGCAGGAAGCCCTACAGCTGGGAACAACAGATGGTCCGCGTTTAAATGGAAGCAAATAGAGTATTTTAATACCCACACATCTCTAATTCAGTTCTACAAGTTTGATTTCTGGGTTTTCTCAGATTATGGAGTGTTACTGGATCTGTACGACAGGCTTTATCCACATTACTGGTACTACCACCATTGCTGGCTAAAGCCCTAATGCTGCACTGTCTTTATCTGTGAACTCTGACTGAGCCATATGGGCCTTTTGAGAAAAGCAGACTCAGTCTTCAAATAGAGCCTTAAACAGAAATTTATATGAAATAAAATACTGTTCATTTTAGGCCAGATGCTCTAGCACCCTGGATCATTCATGATCACCTACTTAGCCTTTTGCACTTGCTTTACATAGATTAATTTTGTGGAGGCACACATGGTTTTACAGAGTATAATTTTAACTAAGAGAAAAGCCCGCAGAACATTCAGGAATCTTTTACACGTATGCTTCCCACGCGAATACCTCAAGCTCTAACCGATTCTTACCTAAGAGCCCCTTCCAGGCGCTCTGCAGCATTCCCTACCCCTGCCTCATTCCAGAGAGGCACTTTGACTCCGAGGAGGGAAGCAGAGAGGACGGGGCCACGCGTGCAGCTCCGGAGCCTCCTGCGGGCAGCGCTCCCAGCCCTGCCAGCTCCGCCCGGCACACGGAGCCGTGGAGCCGCTGCATGCAGAAGGGCTGCCCAGGATGAGCGTTTATCAGTGCAGATACCTCTAAACAGAAGGCACAGTTATCTTCTCGGTGATTAATCACTGGTAGAAACATAGCATAGTAAAGAAGAACGAGGCACAAATCTTCCAAGAACACCTGGCTTCATCTTCTTTTCAACACACCGCAGTGAAGCACTGGATTTTTGAGCGCAGCACATCCTAAGGCCAAGCTGACAGGCACATTTCACTGCAAACTCTGCTGTGTGCTTTAACTCATCTAACAAAAATATGTACTTTCTTGGCTACGTGAAGACCACATAGTTTCTTATAGATGAAGCTAGAAATTTGTTCAAGCATAACTAGCCCTTTTGGTGATATAGAGGTCAGCATCTGTTTAAAGCAGGATTTGACACCCGCTAAAGCATATGGGTAGGAATTCCAACGCTCTTTCTCATTAAAAACACACCATTTAATTTGGCTCAGTTCAGGACGATTAGCAATATGTGCCCAAAGAGAAGCTTACAGCAGGAACAGGGAGCCATTGGCTTGGGCGGACGTACAAGTACGGAGGAGAATCGAGAAGCCCATAAAGGTGCCCGGGTTGTGCCAGACCTCTGCTAATGCTCCCTGCTCTTCATTTCCGAAGCACTCAGGTATAGCAAATAAAAATACGCAGTCAACAAGAAAACTCTTAACTACTACTACAAATAGATTAATAAAGCATCTAATGTACCTCCCTGAAACACCAAGGAGCCTACCCTTAAAGCTGGATAGAAATCAGTGAGCACCACCCTTCCTCCTCCCCCCCAGAATGTGTATTATTTATATGTAAACATTACAGGCAAATAAATAAATAATCCATTTGAAGAAAACAAAATACTCAGGCCGATGGTTTATAAGGATATCCATCAAATCCCTTCGCAGACCTTGGGCGCACAGACAGTTGCTGAACTCTGAGGTTCACAGGAGGCTGCAACTCAAGAAGCAAGTTAGAGATTTTACAAGCAAGTTATAGCCCTCTCCAGCTGTCCTAATAGAAGTTTTTTTTATGTGTTTGTATTTTTGTTTCCTCCTCCCAAAATCTAAATAATGAACTAAAAATAAGCAGAAAACTCATCTGGTAGTCAGTTAGTATCATTAATAGCACAGCTAATTTTTTTTTTAATTCAAATATCAAAATGTTTTTCTATAAAACTATATAAAGAAATTGAAGGAAACAAATGTAGTGGATTTTTTTTCCACGTAAAAAACATTAAGTAATGAATTCACTGGAAAAGCCCTCCTATACATTTAAATTACATTTTGATGGTTTAACTGAAGTCCTCTGGAAAACAGTAACTGAGCAGTCTGGACTTCAAGACTTCAAGACTAGCCCAGACCTTTAAAAAGGAAAACACAAAGCTGCTTTCATCCAGCTTCCCTGCATTTCCTCATTTTACGTGCTCAGTGCTCACACACGAGCTCGCCGAGGCGGGCCCCGCGGGCGCACGGAGCGCATCCTGCCCTCCCGCCGCCCATGAGCTGCATAGCCCGGCAGCAGCGCCAGGGCCCTGGGGACTGCATGGGGACAGTGGCCTCGCTCGCGGCCGCGCTGGCTTTGGTGGTGTTGGCCAAGCTGCTCCTCCGCGCGCCGGCACTTCCAGCCGCGCTGCCCAATTGCTGCTGCAATAGGGCCCACAGAGGCGCTCCCTCTGGTCACAGGAGTTTAAGTTTATTTGTGCTTCCTTCCGAGCTTTGATTTAGTAGGGCGGCTATCAAAAACCTTGCCCTGGGGCTCCCGATAAAAGCCCTTTCATGTTCCAGGGCACAGCATTAGGATATAAAAATGCAAACTTCATCAGTTCTGCACAGCCTCCTGCTTATTCTTACTCTCCACATTAGCCATTCAGACCCTCTCTATTCTACCACGACGGCTTCCACACATTTTTACCTCGACAGTTTATTACTGTAATTGCTTTTTGGCTACTACTCTTCAGAATTCCTGCTGTGCTACGATAAATACTTCTGGGACATATTAACCTACATATTCTCCTTCAATAAACACTGCTATAATTGTAATAAAATGTTTGCAGGGAACATATACAACAGGATTTATTTCCATTTATTTCACCACCCCAAAAAGCCACCTTCTGCAAGAGACCTTGCAGGAAAGTCCTCCTACCAAAATCACGCCTCAGAATCGATGGAAACAAGGTGGATGCGAGGGCATCTTCTCATTTACAATTAATGCACCCACGCTTGCACACATAATTTATCTTTTACAGAGTACTTGACAATACCATATTTTAAAGGCCTTTTTGTTAAGGGGATCATTAAACTGTGTTTAATTACAGACTCTTCTCCCAATGAAATGTTGGGAATTAAATTTTTGAAAAAATGCTTTATACTCTCATCTGCTTCTGGATAATGTAAAACCCCCTGAGACTCTATTCTTTGACTGTCAGCAGAGTAAACTAACCAGGTTTCTAGTCTCTCCTAATAGGACTGACTGTTCTCATCAAATATGTGGAAGAAGAAAGGGAAACAGGCTTTATTTTTCCTCCTTTGGATATCTCAGCTGGCAAGACGACACCTACCAAAGAGCTTGAAAGATATCAAAGTAAAACCTAAATCTTGAGCTGCATAATACAGTCATTTTCAGAGGGTATTCTTTCTTGGTGTGCTGAATATAACAACATTAAAAAGTACTTTGAGTGCCATGGCAATTTACCACCAGTTTGAAGGCACAGCAAAGCAAAAGACATCCAGTACGGGACTTTAATCCACCCAAGTCTCAGAATTTGCCAGCACATCAGCACAGCTTACAAGCAACTGTTGACTTGGAGTAAACATAATAATAAAAATAAAACACACACAAAATGCTGCACAAAGATGCTTTCCATTTTACCCTTAAAATGTCCAATGCATAATACTATACCAGGCACTCCCACATCATAACGATTACTACCAAAATTTGATATTTGCCGTATACGAAATTTGCCCAATTCCACCCACGCAGGTAACAAGAAATGGAAATGCATAAGGAGTCAAGCGGTTTAATACAATTTTAAAAGTACACAGAATTTGTACAGAACTGCTGTATTCTAGACATTAACAATGAAAATATACAGGATACGATCCTATTAGCATAATAAAAAGTCCTCCCTTTTTGACAATAAGACTGACTTTATTCTAGTACTGCGAGTCCCATCATGTTTCCATCCGAGCATATTTCATAGGCTACCATGCAGACAGCTACGACGTTTGCACTGTTTTCTGAAGCAGCATCTCTACCGCGTTCAATGCCCTCCGAGCGCTTGAGGAAGCGGTGCAGAAGTGTGAGCAGGCAGCACCGCGCTGCGTGCAGGGTCCGTGGCCACAGGAGGCAGGACGAGGACCATGACCATGAAGCAACACACAGCCTCTTAACCCAGGAGGGCTGCACTATTTTTTAAAATATATTTTAAATAATCAACATGTCACTATGGGAAAAAAATGCAAAGTTCTACTTCAGCTCATAAAAAAGCTGCTACTCTGACAGCTCCTACACGGAGTTTTGCACGTGGGTCCCTCTGAAACTGAAAAGGCCTGTTTTTCTGGCTACCCATTGTACGCTTGTCTATTACTAAATATAATTAGTCTCCAAATCAGCAATAGAGGCATTCCCAAAAGAACAAAAACATGCTCTCTGAAATGGAGTTTTGCAGCATTTCCTTTGTTCAGCCTCGCACAGATTTCTAATTAGAAGTGAAGGTGAGTATTATTATTTTTATACACTAATTAAATCTTCTCAAAGCCATGATTTTACATTAATTATTTTACGGTAAAGTTAAATATTTTGAAAAGGAGTTGATTTTATTGCTCTGATGCAAGATTTTACTGTAACTTAGCACTATATATGGACCATATACAAGGGCCAAATGCCAACAGAGAACTAACATACTACAGTCCCATTCCTTAATTTGGTCTTTTAAAGAAACTACTTACAGGGTGAATTCTCACTCCAGTGTTGTTTGCAGGTAAGCCGAGATCCAAAAAACTATGAAAAAAATGAAAGCCCAGCCAGAACTCATCTTTTCTCATCGGGCCTTGGAGAGAAGAACTTTGTTTACAGCTTAAGGGCTGGATTACCATAGCTTAAATTATTTTAACCTAAAATTATTTAAAAAAAACAAACAGTATTTCATCGCAAACAAATCACATTTTAACAGGAGCCTTGCTGACGACACCATCCTCTGACCCCAATTTCTCATTTACCTTGAGGTCCAGCTCCAGCGCTCAGGAAGAACCACAGCCCAGCGCCCGTCGGATCACACAACCACAACAACGTGCCACGTTCCCAGCCAGCACCAGCACCCGGGGCAGCCCGGGATGCGTCCCCGGAGGTGCTGCCGTGCGCGGGCCCTGGCACAGCCAGGACGGGCTCCCTGCCTCCCCGGATAGCACCACGTTTAACCAGCGGTGCCTTTGGATGCCGAGTGAGTCAGTGAGCGTGGGCAGCTTGCAGGGTGGAATCCAACACTCCTGCTTTACCTTATCCAACACTCCTGCTTTACCTTGCCCTTCAAATGCTAACACAAGCCTTGCCTATTTTCTATAGTGAAAGCAGCCTCCATAACTTTGAAGCATCACACAAAAATTCCTGCTTTTTAAACGAAAACAATGTGTAAATGCAATACTACATTTAGATGTGTTTTTGCTTTGAATGGTTCCCTTTCTTGCTGAAGGCTCACTGCAATACGGAGATGCTGAAGACAACTCCACGTGCCCCCTTGCACACGCTGCAAGACTAACAGGTTTGTTCTCCTCGCACAGACGAGGTTGTTTGGGACACGGTGTGAGGAAACTTGCCGTTCAAGAAGCCACGCTTTGAAACACAAATGCAAACAGCCCTGAATACTTTCCACTGGAGTAGGTGCATAGGAAAGCTCTACAAACCACACGTGCTTCGTGCAAAGCCTTAGCTCACAGCCTCCCATTGCAGAGTGGGAGGTTCTGTTAAAATGTCTGTTAAATTGCTGCAGTGCATTGCCTGCAGGCAACATGGACAAGCAACCTAGCAGCCCTAAAGTATAAACAGTTTTACATGGAAGTTTCTTCTCAAACCTCAGTGAAAGCAATGTTTCTTATTTTAATTAACTTCATTCTCCATACAAAATGGACAAGCTACTACTCTTTACTAATAAACATCTTAATGATGGACTAGTACAATGATAAGAAACAAGAAGAACATTGCCACCTAGCTGTTCCAACAGCGACCATGTTAGATGGTATATTCAGTTTCTCTCAAAATGCTCTAGAGAGAAACTCATCCAAGCCACATGTGGGCAAAGGGCTACACAGAAACACAGATTCTGTCATTTTTAGCTTACCAGCTCTGGAAGTAGCTGGTTCAGCTCCAAAAATAATTAAAATCCAAGAATCAGATGCAACAAAAGCCTTTTGGAATAAGTGATTCACAGAAATCATGATTCAATGTTTGACACTATCTTTTTATCAGTCTGCAGCAGAAAGACAGACTAACCTACAGGTATTATGTCAGCATTTAGTAAACAGCACAGTGAAATTCACACAAGAGCTACGATATCCTTAAGGTATGCATACATACATATATATATATATATACACGAATAACTTGGGCGTGTTTCTTAAAGTACAGCTGAATCTAAACTAAAACAGTAGGCAATAGAGGGCTACCTGTGTACAGGGATGTACGTCGTATCCCTGTACAATGCACACAAGAAGCTGAGCACTTGCAGCGTCCAGACCTCCCCGACATCGCACACCAGCAGCAAAGAGCACAAACCTCACGGTTCAGATGCCCTCGCTGGTGTTCTCTGGGCGAGCACGTAAGGAAGGAGGCAGCAGAGGAGCCTCATGCCCTGGTGCTGGGGCGGCACGAAAGCCGCAGACAGGAGCTCCGGGCACCTCCGGACACTGCGGCAGCTCCTGAGCCCCGAGTCTGCGGGGCCGGAGCCCTGAGGAGAACGCGAGGGGGAGAGGAGATGAAGCTGCTCCACGGCGCCAAGGCCTCAGGCACTGATCTGCTCTCCCCTCCTATGAAAACTTTTACACCCTTTGATCTAGAATAACGCAATTCCCTGAGGAACAGAACTAGGTTATGTGTCTGTCAGGAAGTTAGATACAAACCCCCCAAAATGCAGAATTCCTGCAGTTTTCTGTTAAAGCACCTGAGCCTTTCCCAAGTATCAGCCCATTACTCCCTGGTACTGCAGCTCCCTGCCAATCTCCATCCTGCTGTGCTGGAGGAGCAGGAGGCCGGGCCAGGACGCCCCGCTCCTGATGAGGCCCCTGCGGCAGCCCTGGCTGGCGAGCGGGGCTGCAGCCCCTCGCTTCAGCACCAGCTGCAGGGCAGCTATTTAATGCCAACATTTTCATTACGTTCTAAGAGGAAATAAAGAACCATTTGTCAAGGAAAAATGGGGTTTTATTTGTTTTAAACACTTTAGCCCTAATTCATCTCATTTGAAACAGAATGAAATAGAATATTGACTGGGATTGCATAAATTTACTACAGGTCAAGCTAATTACCAGCTCTCAGCTACAGCACTAACTACCTCCCGCTTCTTCGTCCACTTCATTAATCTGAACTGCAGAGCGATCTCCACACCCTCCAAGAGGACATACATGTCTACACTGCGTTCAGATGTACACGGGGACTTGGCAAATCTGTTTACTGTGTAGGTGAATAACTGTTCAAGATAAAGACCATGTTTCCTCAGTAATTATAGATTAAAAACAGCAGTTCACCTGGAATTTAAGCCAGATCCAGATTTCTGAACAGAATTATGTCAGCCACTGTAGATATGACAAATAACTAACTACATACAATAACTGATAATCAACCTAATAAACTTACAAGAAAAATGAGAAAAAAAAGGGGAGGGGATTACCTATAAACCAGTTCAAGGTTCTCAGTATAATTAGTTGTTGTTTTTTAACAAAGTCTGGAACAAATGGGTAGCGATAGTTGATCAAATGAAATACATTAAAAATATGGCAGTGAATTATTTTTTCTAAATGGAAAAGGAAGTACCCACAAAAAGACAAAATGGCCCAAGCAGACGAAGCCAAGAGCTTTGCTTTGAGCCACCCGTGGGACAGCGCTAGTTAGGAAATAACCCCCCTCCCGTGGTGATCTCTGCAGACACTGGTGCAGTAGAGCACAGCACACGGAGGCACAAACTGGGGCAGCAACGAAGACACACAGCAGAACGGCTCATTCATCTCTCTTAGGTGCACTGACACTCCTAAAAATGAAGCCTTCAGTGCCTTCTCTTTCATGTTTCTGATGGAGAAGACTTTATACCTTCACCAGTGTGAGGTATGCACATAGCTAGCAGCACTTAACAGAATTAACTTTAGTTGTTATTTGTTTGCAAGTAACAGCTTAATCTCTCCAGAGTTTAGCCTACAATGCAGAAAAAAATACATGTAAAACCACACATTTTAATTAAACTTTTCCCATAAGCATTTACAGTCTGTCATCCATGTTAGCCATTATATTTTTCTTTTGCACTTATCAGACATGAAATCAGAATATTAAGCTACACAAGAAAGTGAGACTGACATAGTCCATCCATTCCCCTCCCTCCTTATCTTTGCCCTGGGATCATCCAGCTCATTGAATCAAATTGGTCAAAATTATTTGCAGATACCACATGTCTAGAACCACCATGAACAAACTCCCATCCAAACGTAGCACAAGGATATTTAGTGCTCTCCCGGGGAGAGAGGCATCCAGTTTTCTTTGTCTACTTTGTAGCACGTGGATTCACACTATCCAGAGCAACTACTGGCACATGTGGCAAGTCCGGACACCAAAAGAGCAGGTGAGGATCCCCTGGAGAGCCCAGGAAGCAGCTCGGAGTACAGCGAGGTCTCCCTGCAGCGAGGAAAACGTGAACACAAGAGGATCTCCAGACATTACAGGGAGGAGCTTGTGCAAGACAGAAAATCGCATTTAATTTATTTTGTCTTTAGACATACATGTATCATCTAAAAGCATCAACTAAGACAATGCAAAGAATTCCACAGTTTAAACTTCGGCAACATGAAGCAAAAAGCTGCACAAAGTAGTTTCCAGGCTCAGTGGTAGAAGGAATTAGGAGCCTCTCTGAGCTAAGACATCTGCGAAAAGCAGCAATGACTAGAGCTTCATAGCAGGTACCGAGCAGTCACATGGGTCAGGAGCGTCTCCTCTGCCTAAGCCGAGGCTGCAATACTGCCTTTCAGGACTGGGGTAGAAAAAAAAAGACATGAGCAGAGAGTCTAAATGAACAGCTTACATGAGCCTGGGCTCCCCAAAACCTGAGCATTTTATGGCAAGTAAAATACTTCTTGATGAAAGTGCTCCCTTCCCAAATATTCCCAGATATTCCCAAAGGACAAGGTGTTGAGGCACTGCTCCACCTTTAGATGGAGGTTGGGTAACAGTAGGGGGAAGGGGTTAGAGCCCTGATTCAGTTTTCCCCAAATGGTAAAAACCGGCGCTGAGCTGTATTTTAGACATTTATGACTATTTTACTCACGCTACGGGATTGACAGTTATGGAATAGTTTGTAAAATATTTCTCTCTACCAATATGTTATTTCGTCAGCTTTGACTTATAGTAATTAATTTCAGACAGCTGTTAAAAATATATGTGTGTGTGACTGCGTGCATTTGTTTTTATTCATACATAAGTAAGAATTCTTTCCATATGGGTAACCCAGAACCACGAAGGAAAGAAAACCCTAAAAATAGTGATAATGCAAAAGCAACTGCTTGCAATACCCAAGGAAGCTACATGGAGAGGTTTGTTTCTATTGGGCCCGGAGTATCCAAGTATTTTCCATGATTCCAAGACTAATTCCAAAGATAAAAGCTGTGCAGGTCTTAGCGGCCACACATCTAAAGTACGTGCATACAGAAATCTGGAATTGCTGCATGGATCCTAACACCTGCCCCCAGGAAACACTGCAGAGAACTCCCCTTAAATTTACAGTGTAAGTGCAAAAAAAAGTTGGGAGGAAAGAGGAGGCTAAATGCAGACTTATTCTTGCTTTTAACTGAATTTATGAAACTAAA
>JAWLRI010000496.1:82706-102084 GCA_034781795.1 Crypturellus tataupa
TGCAAAAAAAAGTTGGGAGGAAAGAGGAGGCTAAATGCAGACTTATTCTTGCTTTTAACTGAATTTATGAAACTAAATAAAGCATGCAGGAATCTTGTACAAAAAGGGCATTACTGCTCTAGCAAAATGAAAGAGAGTATGAGCTGAGAGATGCTCAGGAGTGAGCAAGCTGATAAGGACATGAGCCACTGTCACTCACACCAGGTAAAAGTAAAAACTCATCAAGACCAAGAATATCATTTATAGTTCAGCAGGAGCCTTAATTGCATAATTAGAAGCCAGACAACGTTCTCCCTCTGCCCTGCCCTCCAAATATGTCTGGTACAAAAATTTACTTATTTATTAACATTTTGATAAATTGAGGAAATTCTGCACAGGAAGGGAAAACTGCTTGGCATTTGTATCCTAGAGCTGAAATTTATGAACACAAGCAGCAACAGAAGGTTAGTAAATCCATTCTCCTCTGTGCCACGTTTAGCTCCATGTAAAAGAAGCCTTTCTCCACTTCAGGAAAAAAAAAAAAAAAATACTTGCATTGAAAACATGCATAAAGCTATTTTCAGTTTGCAAGAGCTGGAAATAGAAAGAACTATTAATAGAAAGAAATATTAAGAACTCTATTTTGCTAAGCTTTAAGCTCTCAGGATTGTAAAGAGAGGGTCATAAGGAAGGCACAAAAAAAATGATACATCCTTGCCAGGAAGAAGACAATTCAATCTTCTTGACAAAGATCTCATGGACGTGTCAAGAGACACAGAAAACAGAGTAAACAAAGACAGTAACTAAAGGATTGCCTAAATCCTTAAAAATTTGGTAGGTAGAAGTTTATGCAAAAGGCTCCTTCAGGAACCAGGTTGCCCGTGGCAGTTCTCCTCCTGTCGTGGCGAAGCTGCCGAGCGCTGCAGCACCAGCGCGTCTGCCCTGCACAACCTGGATGGGCTTTTCAGCACGTCGGTTGGATGCTGCTCTCTCATCACGAGCTCAAGAGCAGTCTTTCAAGTGACAATTTTACTGGGAAAAAAGAACACAACAAACGAGCAGGAAACACCTGCCAACGAACACCGTGAACTGGCTCCCTAGAGCAGGCAGCGTTGGAGTCCCTTCGAGCCACAATCCCAAGCAGCAACACCGGCTTTACTGGTGTACGGCTAGCGGTGCGTACTGAGAGTACAGCTAAATAAAACACAAGGCACTACTGCAAATAAGACATCCAATGTAATTTAGTACTAGATATTCAAACTCACTGCATCTAGTAACCTCCCTACTGCCCTGGTTGATACTCAGTATACACATTTTTCTAAAATTTAAAGACAAAGTTTTAAGGAGAAGTTAATCACTGTGACAAAGCTTAAAGCAAAAGTTACACATAAAAATAACACCAGAGATGACTCAAAAAGAGAGTACAAATGACATTTATCATAGTTGGGTGGTACATCTGTTTTGAAGGGAATATTATGACATCTAAAAATAAAGTCTATATCCATTCTCCAATGATGCTGAAACATCACTGGAGCTGTTATACTATTACAAAAGCCACATAGCAATCACATCACAGTAACACTGTGCTTATTTCGGTATCAATGCCAGCTCTATTACTCACGTTAAGCGGATCGAAGTGATGGCTCATTTTCCAAGATTAACAGAGGAATATCCAATACTTACAGACGCGCTGCTTGAATATACAACCACAAGTTTCATTAAACATAATGAAGGAAAAAAGAAGGAAAAGACAAAAAAACCTAAACTTCTCAGAAATTCCCGAACAAGCTATTTAAAGATACTTTATTTAAGAGATATAGGTGCCTAATTCCCACTAACTGCTTGGGACATAACCTGCATGTAATGACTGCCATCCAGTTCAAGAACTCAGCAGCTTTTGTAAAGAATATTGGGTTCACCAAGGAGCATTGTGATCACCAAAGAACGACTGCCAGAGTTGGAAATGCAAAATATTACCAATAATAAAGCAACACAGTTGTCTAATAAGTAGCAATGAAAATAAAGAACAGAAAGGAGTCCCCACGAGTGACAAGTATCAACAATACCGCCAACAAGTGGAGTATTTCTTATTTTTCCACATCTACTGTCAGAGGATCCTCAGGGTGCTTGCTACATTGCAGTGCAAAGGGCAAGAGCCTTCCTTTATGTTAAGGAGAGCCTCTTGCTCGTATGGATTAATACAGTAAATAGACAAGAGGGAAAGGGGTGCATACCAGGAAGCCCCAAAATTCAAGCTTTGCTACGCTGCCAATATAACCGTACTAGTGTAACCAGAAATGTTGGCGAAGAGTTAGGAGCAGCAGTACTGAAAGCAGCCACCGAAGGGAGACTACTGAAGCATATGTAGAATTTAAAATAATATATACGAAATGGACCAGCAGGCGAGCACAGGGAGCGATGTGAAGCAAGGCTTGGGAGAGACCACGGCCAGGGCGAGGGGACGGTTTCTCTGCGCAGGCCTGTGGGGCGCAGGGACACCCAGCGTGCTCCTCCCCAGCGCCAGCCCAAATCCCTGCGCACAACTCGGTAGCCACTACACAATCTCCAAAAGTCATTTTGCAAATCCAGCAGGAAGTCTAACTCTCAACTAGCTTCTAAACGCTCCTATTGCCGCTTCCATTCCAAGATGAGAACAAAAGTATCAAATCCAAAGAATTGTCTAAATAATAATTTTAGTAGTGGCAGGCCTCTACAACACAACCAAACCCATTCATGCTCCTAGAAACAACTAGCACCGAAAAAGCAAAAAGAAGGAAAAAATACATTTCACATGCTGATATAGTCATATACCATATTCCAGAATTCCTCCCATTCGAAAAAAAAAAAAAAAAAACAATTCCCCAAAGAACTCAGATAACAGCTGAATTGCCTTCACGAACCCAGCACAACAGCCCACTGTGGGCTCGAATCTGAAGGCCCCAAGGCCAGGGCTTCGGAGAGGTGACGCTTCAGAGGCTTCAAGCCAATTTGCCGCTTATCCCGTTCTGTGCTGCAGGGCAGTGTGAAGAGCTGCTTGTCTGGGAAAGTCTGACATTAAAGTTTAATAAAAAGGGATTAAAAACAAACAAACAAGCAAAACAAAAAACAAGTAAGAGACCCGAGTAGTGAACAGAACTGCTGCAAGCTTGGAAAACCCAGCCGGAGATAGTTAGGAATTACTAGTCCCCAAAAATACAGTCTCAGAATTACAAATCTCCAAAAGGCACAAAATAAAAGAGAACCTAATTCATCCTAAAAGGATGAATCACACGAACAACTTCAAAACAGCCCAAACTACGTGTGGGGAATGCAGCATCCTGCAGCTGATGCAGCAGGCCTGTGTCCAACCCTTCCTGCTGGGCACTTGCTCTGCTAAAGAAGCAGATGACAGAAGCTCAGATTCTGGCAAACATTTATTTTCTGCATAGTGCGTAAGACATTAGGCATTGAGAAGAATAATATGCCAGCGATCTTCAAAAAGAAAAAAGAAAGAAGTAGAAGGGGTTTTATTTGCATGTTTTAAAAAATAATTAAGCCTTTTTTTTAATTTATACTAATACGATATCCATGAGATGAAGTATTTTGCATATCATATAGCAAAAACAAACGTGGTGCTAAGGTCTGCAGAAGCTATGGATATTTCCTCATATGCCTGCTAGATAAGTTATACTTTATGGCTGAAGGCTGCAAAAAACTTGTTATTCCCTCTTATCTGAACCTGAAAAAAGATATATTGACATTTTTGTACAGACGCATAAGAATAAAAGGTTGAAAGTCCATTGCCTCAAGAACTATGCAGATAAGCTTTACCCTCAGAATTCCTTTAGAAAAGGGTCTTTAAATCCCAGTCAATCACCTTATCATTACAACTTACATCTTCAGTTCTGTCAGGCAACTTGGAGAACAGATGAAATTGCAGCGCAGCTCCTAAATTCCCAAAGTTGCTGTTTTTTTAATATTCAGAACCTGCTCATCGCTAAGTTCCCTTTATTCAATCTAGGCTTAGAACCTTTTCCTATGCAAACAATTTTATCTGGTTTCCATTGAAATTCTTTTGTCTATTCGGCAGCAAAGGAAGAATGAACTGCTTTTAATTAATTTTTCAGTGAAATAAGATAAAATTCCAGGCAATTCCAAGCTCTCCAGAATTCAAATTGACATTATGTGATCTCAAATATGATTCATTAAAAAGCAGTCATCTCTAGATTATTTTTTAAGATAGTGGTATCTATCCCACATATTTATTATTTAAATAGATTTATTAACCAGACTTGCATATTAAACTCAGCCATAGCGAAGTTGCCACTGCGTACAGTCTCTCTTAGCAAATGAAAAGTGGCTAAATCAAAACACCTCCCCTTCCATCAGGATTTTTAGAAGCCTAAAACTTAGAGGAGATGCTGTCACCACACAGGCACATGCACCCAGATACCCACCTATTTTAAACAATATTAACTACGGGATCCATGCGCTTGCTCAGGAGCGTTTCTTCGACGGAGCAGCACGATCCATGCGCTCTCCAGACCTCTCCTGTTCCTGAGTTCCAGGCAGCTAGTGGAGTCAGGAAAGAGGAGAGTGATCCACACCACTTGTTTGATCTGGAACACAAATCCGAACCCTGAGCCTAATTTTATCCGCCTATCCATCTAAAACTCTTAAATATGAATGCCTGTAGCAAAGTACTTCATCTAGGAGTTCAAAGCACATTCAGTTGTAGTTCCCCCACTCAGCCCTACAGACATCTGGAAGAGGAAAGAAGGGGAAAAAGGAAAAAAAAAAAAAGAAAAGAAAAAAAAAAAAGACGAGAAAAGACAGTAGAGCATTCCATGCTTGAAGTTACCTGATCTATCACAAACCTGCACAGTACTCTTCGTTCAGGTCTCTAGAGTTGTTCAAAGAAATGGTAGGAAGAAGAATTAAAGGAATATTCTTTAGTCTTTTATTCACATGAATTAAAGAAAACGCAGAAGTGGATGCATATTTGACAATGCAACACTGGTTCTACAAACAATTTCTCAGTCTCCTTGGAAAAGTTGACAAGCTGCCCTGAGAGCATGTGTGACTTTTATTCTTTTTTAAAAACAGAAAGATAATGCATGTTTAAAAGGGAAAGAATTACTTTGTTTGATTCCATGTAATAGACACAGCATAGCTTTAAATAAGTAAACGAGCACAGATTTAAGTGAACTGTGCTGCTTTGGAAATGCAGAAACCCAGGCTGTATCCAGCCACCTCGGTACGAACACCCAGCAGCCACCAACAACCTCCACATCTGTTTCTCCTCATGCAGAAGTATCTACCCCATGACTTTCTATGGACATATTTTATTCTACCTGCGACAGCTACTGCCAGAGGGAGACTGAAGGCAGCTTCCCAAGCAGCGCTAGGAGAAGCAGGAGCCAGGAGGGATGGAGATGCGAGGGCCGGGAAGCAGCAGCCCTCAGTACCGGAGGGCAGTGCTCCTGCGGCACCAAAACTGCTCACGTGCTTGTAAAATCAAGCGGCAGATAGAACGGCTTTGAGAAACAAAACAAAAACCTCAGTACCACAGGGGTAAAAGTGAATTTGAAACAGTCTGGGGATGCTTAGGACACAAATAGCAGCTCTTCAGGGAGTGTCATCTACAGATTCCCCATACCAGCAGAGATTTAATTTCTGAAAGCAGGAAACAACAAAACTTTATTTCTACTTATTCTGTTATCATTAGCCCTTAGGCCTCTACAGCTCTCATACCATCCCATTTCAGCTTTATACTTGTCAGAAACATAATATTTCTGAAATAGCATCCTTTCCTTTTTTTCTTTTTAAACATAAAAATATAGTGCCTTCCCCCTGCTCCCCTCAAAAAAAAAAAAAAAAAAAAAAAAAAAAAAAAAAAAAAAAAAAAGACTGCATGAAAACACTGAGAAGAGCTGATTATTCCTTTAAATGGCCCCAGTTTATTACTAGAGTATTGTGCAGCAGAGAGCTCTAAATCCCTTCGGTGGAGCCGCGCTGCTCTCCCCTCAGGAAGGAGCCACACGTTCCACTGGGACAGGGCGGGATGGGGAGCTCACACGGTCGCGACGAGGGAAGAGCTGGCTCCTGCTCTGCAGATAGGGCACACACCACGCTTAAGTTTTTATCCCTAGGAGCTGAAACGATAACAGAAGACAAGTTTTGTCAAGAGTTTATGGAAATAACCTTTTCAGAGTTTGCATGCTATACAATTATGTTCTGAAGCAATTTTGATAGAACTTTCCTACAGTCATAATCCTCTTCATGGTACATACAGCCATCTCCTGATCTATTAACTGTCTCTAATCCCACAGCCCTTTTGTGCCGCAACACTAAATTTTTCAGCTTTGGAGGAGAATGTCATGCAAATGCAAACAAACCACTTTTATGTTAATAGGAATGATACCATTTAAATCTTTCAGTGCCACGAGCTGCAGACCGCAGGATTCAAGAACTCATTGCTGACCCCCAGGCAAGGCATCGGGAAGAATCTAGACAACTCAGAGGTTTATTTCTCAATTACAATGAAGAGATTTGCCTGCGATTCAGGGTATGATACAGTCTTCGACTGATCACATTTATCCTCACCATAGGAAAAGAATACTCAAATATTTTATGGAATATCAGTTTATAATACATAGAGCCACACTTTATTTTAAAAACCCTTCATTTCCAGTTCTAATCTTACCTCATTGAAAAAAAAACAAAAATCCCTCATCCCCTCCAGTAGTAGTTTTCTCCTTAGAAATCCCAGTAATCATGTTTGGGACGGGTAAGTTGTGCAAGGTACCTTTATAGTTTTCACTCTAACAGAGCACGACACCTGCAAAGAGGCTCGGGAAACAGCAGACCTTGGATTACAGCAGACAGCTTGGATCACAGCCCATGCAGGTCAGCCAGCAATGCCCCTTCTCCTCAGCACAAAGCGATTGCTTCCTTTCCTGGTGGAAAGCTAAAAATACTTCCCCAATGCCTCCCAGCTACCTATCAGACCTGCATTTATTAACAGCCTTTGCTAAAATACATAAGACACACACACTAAAGATGTTCCAGAAAATGAAAGACAACAGAAAACCTTACTCTTTTGCCCCTTGTCCCAAGGGTTCCTTGCATTTCTCAGAGAAAAATACTATGTATAAAAAATATTTTATATAATAAAACCTAAAAGGATTAATGGCACCTGAATACAAGTGGAAAATCCAAGACAAACTGAAACTATCCAAGGAAGAGAACAAAGACAAGCACAACTTGGAAATGGAGCAATTCACAGCTGATCCATCAATGGATGTCACAACCCAATGCTGGTTCCAAAAAAGTTGTCAAATTTATGGTTGTCAGTGACCCTGTTGCCATGAATCTTCCCATGAGCTTTCACATAAACAGAAAATACACAAAAAGTTAATTATAGAAAATCACTCTGATCTAAAGCAAGATCAGAGCTAGTGGAAGAGCATGCTCATGTCACTGCAAATATTTAAACAAGCAGTTCAGTGTTTGATTACATCAGTCAAGGCAAATCTGGAATTGTTCTGACCTGCCAAAAGCTCTTTTCTATCAAATGACATCCAGAAACAGGCAGCCAGGCACCCAGCAGCACAAACTGCCTCCCTTTCCTAGGGCTCCAAACACGCAGATACCTTTTCCCACTCTGCGTTACCTCCTCTCTTCCTCTGACACCATTTTCAAATGTCATGTTAGCACCTTCAGCACCTTCAGTTTTGCACAGACCTACAAACGCAGTTAGGTTTCCTCCCCTCCTATTTTATTTCTCTCTTTACCTTTCTCCCCAGGTCCCTAACGGATGCACACCCTCAAGTGGCTGCTTTTCTCTGGTATCAGACTGAAAGACTAAAAGAAGCTGCAGTATCCGAGTAGAGGCACCAGGCAGAAATGCTGCAAGAGCACTTTCCCATTTGTTGTGTTCTATGATTTTTGGTTCTTCAATCCCATCTGTTATTTCCTTTGTTATTTAAATTAGCTTATAAAAGTTTTTCTTTGAGGATGTAGAAAGTTTTGGTTACTTTTTGAGATATGTAGTTCATCCTACACATTGACCACTTCCATCTTAATTTCAAACCTGTCCAGAGGGGGACAGTCTTCATTTTCACATATAACATGAACAGATACACAATAAAAGTAAAAATATAAACTAAGACAATTCAGTGTTCAGTTTATTTGGAAAGACAATCCCTAATGGTACCCAAAATGCCCTTCTGTGCAAAGGATTAGGTCCTCAATAGCTTGATTAGGGATCTGGTTTATTCTCACAAATATTTTTAATGCAGTATTTTTAACGGATATGGTGCTTAGGCTTGCAGAATGTTTTGATGCATTTACATTACGTTTGTGATTTTATCTACAGCTCTACACTTATCCCTTAGGTGTGCGGTAATCCCTACTGTTTAAAAAGGCAAAGCAAAACAAAAAAAGCTGAACACACACTATTTAAGCAATCTATTTTAAACAGATGTCAGAGAGATATTTTATTATTTCTAAATTGGGTCATTGATCAGCAAGATGAGCAAAGAAAAAGATTTGCTAACCTAAAATCTGTGACTCTTATTTACACTGCGTTTCCGATCAATAAGGGAAAAATATCACTAAGAAATGAAGATTCATGATTTGATTTATTGCTGATCCTCATATTCTGATGTGAAGTCCACCTTCATATTGTAATAGCATTGTTTATACTTCATAATATTATCACTTTGTCACTGCTACATATTAATGCTCCATTACTTATGCAGAACTGGCTGCAGAAATGATCGCTGTACGATTTGAATTGATAAGGTTCAAAAATTTGAACTATAATGGAGATGCAGGGCATCTCTGGTGGCTGCTACTGCTCTACACTTGATCATTATCCCAGGA
Source organism: Crypturellus tataupa (assembly GCA_034781795.1). Taxonomy (NCBI): domain Eukaryota; kingdom Metazoa; phylum Chordata; class Aves; order Tinamiformes; family Tinamidae; genus Crypturellus; species Crypturellus tataupa. The sequence goes on from JAWLRI010000496.1 coordinate 91,554, forward strand.
TAGTAGTTCATCCTATATCCATCTTGCATGCAGATGATGAAATTGTTATGATGACATAAAAAGCTTCAACATCCATGATTTTTTTTCTGTCAAAGAATGGGTCTGTAGCAGAGAGACTTAAATGTCCTCCATTTATCCACAAAGGAAAGTGCATGTGTAACAGGAGTGGGCAATACACATTTCTCTTGAATCATTCCTCTATTTGACCTTGAGTAATTTCTTTTAAACGTGAAAAAAAACTTGTCTCCTTTTGAGAACAATAAAGACAGTGCATTTAGCACCTAGCATGATGATGTTTACTGAAATGTCAGTGGTTACTCATTACAAATAGGACCAGAATGACTAATACTTCAAAGACCACATTTTTATTGGCTTGATGATTTATGGCACTGTAGCAATAAGTAATAATAAACGGCGATACAATCATAAGCCTGTAAAAAGTTCAGGTCACAGCAAACTTAAGCCAAATTTTAAATGAGCAAACAGAGGTCTATCTCCTAGTGCTGATCTTCTGAGAGCTGCACTATATAAAATAAAACATCTTTTTCAAGTGTTTTAGACTTTGATGATTTTCATCGGTCTGAGCACATGGCCTAAGTTTAGCTAACAGAAAACGTGCATACGTCAAGCAAGGTAGCAGTAGTTTTCCACGTTTCAGCACTTCTAGCTACCCAGCTATTTGGTTGAGAATGCCAAGGATTACCTGGCTGATCAACGTCCCTCACAGCATCCTCCTGGGCAAGCTCTGGAGGTGTGGGATGGATGAGTGGATGCTGAGGTGGATTGGGAATTGGCTGGATGGCAGAGCCCACAGGGCGGTGATCAGCGGTGCGCAGTCTAGTTGGAGGTCTGTAGTTAGCAGTGGCCCCCAGGGGTCAGGCCTCGGTCCAGGTCTGTTCAGTTTATTCATCAATGACCTGGATGAAGGCACAGAGTGCTCCCTCAGCAAGTTTGCTGATGATGCCAGACTGGGAGGAGTAGCTGACACCCCAGAGGGCTGTGCTGCCATCCAGAGGACAGACTGGACAACTGGGCAGAGAGAAACCTCATGAAATTCAACCAGGCCAAGTGCACAGTCCTGCACCTGGGGAGAAACAACCCCAGACATCAGTACAGGCTGGGGACCGACCTGCTGGAGAGCAGCTCTGCAGAGAAGGACCTGGGCGTCATGGTGGACGACAGGTTGACCATGACCAGCGACAGGACTAGAGGAAACAGCCACAAACTGAAGCACCAAAAGTTCCACAGGATTTCTTGACAGTGAGGGTGACAGAGCCCTGGAACAGGCTGCCCAGAGAGGTTGTGACCTTAATCTTAATTATTCTATGATTCTATGAAATGCTGGGAGTTTCCAGGAGCTGATCCACGCAATAGCCAGTCCAGAGACCTCATGAAGGCAAGATATAAACAGGTTTTGTATTCCAGACGGAGAACAAGTCCTCCACATATCTGCTTTCCAAAATAACCCCCATCCTCAGGACCAGCTGGTGAATCTAATCATGACCTTCACTTCTGATTTTGCTTCTGCTCATGCAGAAAAATAAATAAATTCAGCTCAAAACACAAATTTCGAGACAAAGCCACAAAACAGAGACGGCTTTAGTGTCATGAGTGAACTCCTGGCAACACCAAATAGTTTCCTGTTCTTCAGCCTAACTGGAGCTTGAACAGAGAAACTGTGAGAATGCCAGTAACTCACTGACCCACAGCGACAAGGGCACTCACCTAACGCTTCCACTCTGCAAAGGGGCAGGTAAAATTGAACTTCTGGGGCTTGAGCAAACAAGGGAAAAGAGCACCCAAACTTGCTCCATCTAAGTAGGGAGCATTCTGCAATGGGAAGACGACAAATATCTTGTCTCCTTGCGTGACAGAATGTTTTTCACACTGTTGTCTGTCTTATTTTCCCTAAGGACTTTTTATGGAGATTAATTTATGTGACTTGCTTGATTATTATTCAGGAGAGTGTTCTACATTATCCTGTTTGAGCATAAAACTAGTAGTTAAGTTATAAGCTGTGCTTTTTAGAATGCATTTTCCCCAATATTTTAGAACTTATTTCAGCTTTTAAAATAGCTTGAAATTACACTCAACTCAGAAGTTACGATAAAGGAGTAAACATTTTCATCCTTTGGATGGTATTTTTTCCTGACATTTAATTAACCTTGCATTCACAATACTAATATTTCAATTTCCACTAGCATTATATTTCTGGTGCTTTTTTGTTGCTTAAACAGGTTTTTAAATCTTCTAAAGGTGCATTAAGGCACAGCCAATGGCATTTAACGTAGTGAATTAACTAAAAAGGTAACACCAACGGGGTATTTGAAAAGCAGAGAAACATCTAAATTACCTCATTTGGCAAGTATAAATACTAGTGATATTAGCGTGTTATGAACTGCAGCCATAATTTATAGACAGAGATTATGTGTAAATAATTCAGAAAGCTTTTTCTTCTTGATTAGAAGTATCCAAATTTCAATCATTTGAATATTTTTAAGACTCAAAAGCAGATTAACAAAATACCTTAGATTGAAACTTAACTTGGATCAAAATCACTTAAAATGGTGAGGCTGCCCTCAAGCTAGGGCTGCTCTGGGCACAACTACCAGAAACCGGCACCTGGTCCCTCAAGCTGCAGAGCCCCAGGGAGGCACCTGGTTCACACACCACCAGGCCTGAAAATAGAAACCAGCCCTTTTGCTCTCAGATCTCAGTTTTATTAAGTTACTTGTGACCAAGCGTCATATTCAACTGAAATGCCACACAGGTAGTGACAGACTAGATAACCTGCTAAATCTTTTCCCGTATCAGTATAGCATAAGAGCAAATCAACCTATTTAAGGGAACACCCTTTCCTGCTTGTCCATCTCAGATTCCAAGTAACCTTACGTAACAAAAACTCAGAAAGTTTGCAAGAGGCACCACGTTTTCCTTAACCAAGGCCTTCCCAAGTCTTAGCCTCCATGTGATTTCCCAGTCACAGAGAACATTTTAATTTGCCAGACTTCATTTTGTTAAGAGAAGACTGTAACCAAAGACCAAAAGCAAAAGCAGTAGCTTAAATTCACCTGACTGTTTTCACCTCATGACATTTATTGGTAACGTCTTCTTGGTTTTACACATGCAAGGTGTAACAAGAAAAATGCCATCCTTAGAAAACAGGCACAAATCTCCTTTTCCTCCTTTTCTCAACCCATGTGTTCTTAGTAGCAATTAAAAAAATTAAAATATCTAAACACATATGCCACCAATCTTAAACTCTGACTTTATTTTGCTTTCACTAATTTCAAAGGCAGAAATGGTTGCTACTCAAAAGACGTAGTATTAGGACTGAAGCTTTAGAAAGAAAACAAAACTGTATTAAAGACTGTTTCATCTCAGGAAAACAAACTGCTTTCACAACTTGTCTAGCATTTCAAGGAAATGATATTTCAAATGAAAAAAAAAAAGCAAACAAAAATAACTCCCCCCCAAAACAAAACTCTTTTTCAATGATTCCATTTCACAGCCAATGACAAAGAGCAGCATGTACAGACATCTCGGCATTTTATCAGACTATGACAATCAACAATTTCACAGCAATAACAACTTTTTTTCTTTTCAAGTTTAGATTTTATTATATCCACTTAACAAGTTTTCTGTAATTGTCTTTCAGTATTTAGGCCACAAGAAGCTTAGGAACATTTATTCAAAGTAATTGTTGTGATGCTGATTTACTACCCACAGCTTGCTACAGTTGCAGTAGACTCACACATTAATTGTGTTTTCATAAACAGTTACCACATCTAAAGACAGTAAGTACATCTTACACTAGAGAATAAAACGTGTCTGTTTTAAAACTGTATTCTATTCTAGTGTGGAATAGGTAGGTCTAAAAGTCTTTGAATTGGGCAATATTTTAGCTGAATAGTTTCATCAGCAAATTACGCAGTTCAATATCTTTAAAAAACTACTTGCAAGCTGTGGCAGAATTTGGAATCTTGTTTCATTCTTATTCACATGAAAAAAAAATTAGAAACAGCTTAAAAATAACTGAAGTCTCATAATTTTTTTCTATTTCATCATTTTATGGCATCAAATGTAATGGCCGTCCATTCTTTTTTTCCTTAATTTACTCACAAAATAATTTTCAAGACCTTTCTGGTTATAGTTCCATTCCCAATTCTAAGACAAAAAGGTGGTATTGGACCCAGGATGCTAGATGCATCTCTCTCCATATTGTAAGTCTAGAAAAGACATAGTAAAAACAAATAAGAGAAAAAATGTGGAGAAACCAGAGCATCTTTCCCTTGTTTCACCATACGGCCTAAAGGGTTATTTCCATGACCCGACGTTGAATGTGTAAAATAAGTCCTATGTTGATTTCCACCACTTTTCACTTATAAAAACAACAAAGCAAAAAACTCCAAAGTATTCTATAGTTTCTATTCTTAGAATAAAATAAATAAATAAATTGCCAAAGGGAAAAAAAATTACAAATCAATTGTTAATAGCAGTGACCTTGTTGATATATTATCTAAATGAAGTCTCAAAATAGCAGTACAGTAATTTATGGTAATTTCTCATATACTTTACAGATTTGCATTTGGGAATGGTAACATCCATATATAAAACAATGTCTCATGGCCTGTAGCTGATACTCTAGAAAGCTTAGTATGAATTGCTCAGAGCAGTTCAAGACAGCTCACATGCTCTGTGATTCCAAAATTCAATTTTGTAACTCATAATCAACTACAAAAATATTACAAACTGAATATAAGCAACATTAAAAGGCAATTTCTTCTTACTATTGACTACTTATCAACCATCAACTTAGCCTGTTGAAATGAAAACAATAGCTATATTTTATGGTGATTGGTAAAACTGCTGACCATAAGTAATACCATCGTGCTTAACAGACTTACAGCCTCTTAATCTACGTAGTCACTTCAGTAATTCCAAAGAAAGACAATGTAACTTTAAATAAGGTGTGTTTCAGTTGCACAATAAAAGAGCAGACCACGTCATATAAACAATGCCCATCAGTCTACATTTACAGAAACCTAGTTGAAAGACATTTATCCTCTCCCTCTCTCTCTGCTCAAACTGTTAGTTAGGTAAGTGGGACGGGACCAAATCCTAAACTGATCAGATATTCAAACAAAATATGCCTGTTTACATCTACGTGAGCTACGCCCATTTCCTCTCTATTAATTTTTTTTTTAATAAGCACCACCAAAACATTAATTCTCAAAACATTATTGGAAGGTTTAATCAACAGCTGCAAAAGTAAAATTTTAAAACACTCGTCTTAACATGTTGCATCTCCTATTTTCTAGTAACTCAAATAGTTACTCACTATTCAGATCTGCTCTCAAACTCTAAATCCACTTGGTCCACAATGACTCTAATTTATTGAGATGGAATCCAAAGTAAAGCTAATGGGATTATAAACCCCAAACTTTTTAATACTGTAACCACATTGCAACAGAGTCTAGTTAGGTTTTAACAAACATGTATGAAAATGCATGACACAGATAACGAACACCACTTAGGGGACACAGAATTAGCTAGAAAAACACCAGAGGCATCTTTTAGAATAATAAATACAATAAATTTTACACATATGCTGTACCCTAGGGTTCCCATAAATCAACCTAAAAACTTCACTAATGACCAAAATGCAATTTTGTACAAGAAAAAGGGTCATGGTTACTGGTAAATACAGCTAGTTTATGTGTTGTAGAATTCAACCTCGTGCTAGGCTAGGAAAGACCCAAGTGAAGAATTTTGGCTATGTGCTTTTCCTTTTGAAATTAATTGCCTAACTATATCAAAAGGAGAAGAAGGAGCATCAGGACACTCTGCCAGGCACTATGCCTACACACAGGTCAATGGCACTTAAGAGCAATTAGCCAGCATTACATTATCGCTACTACAATTTCTACCAAGATATGTATTGGAATGCTCTTTTACTTGTTGAAGGCTTTGCACAGGCTCTACATCAAGAAGAGAGATTTGTATTTTATAGAGGCAGGATTCAAGTTGCTTGTAGCAGCAGCAGAATGACCTCACAAAAAAAGATGTCAAAGAAAAAAAAACTAAAGCAAGAAAAAAGTCTTCTCGATCCAACACAAACCTAGTATGTGGCATTTTCAATAAGGGTGGTATTTCCTTCTCATATTCAGATCTGGAGAAAGCACAAAGAGAGACAGTGGGGAAAGACTTTACCTTTGGGACAGACTACAAGAGGCAAGATCAAAGTTGTGAAGAAAATAGCCAAAAGCAGAGCCGCGTGGATTTCAATTTGCTGGACTTCCAGAAAGAACAGCAGGGCTCAACGAGATGAGACAGAGCTCTGCAAAAGAGCTACTGACATTTCTGATGAATTGGGAGCTCTGAGAGAAGAGCTGGGGAAGAAATTGAGGAAAATGAAAAGAAATTAGAGTAAGGTCATAGGTTCCTCTGTAATGGAGGTGCACAGGAGAAGGATATTTAGTTGATATGATATACAAGAAGCACAGGGTGGTTGCGGGAGATTGAGGGCTATGAAAGTGGCTCTGAGATACAAGAGATCTGAATTTTGCTGAAACTTAAGAGGAAAACAAATGTCCAAAGCAGGAAGGGATAACAGCTTGAAGTGAAGAAAGGGCAATAACTAGAGTCCAAAAAGGAACAGGAAAGATTGTCTGGCAAGTTTGGTGGGCAAAGGAGTCAGAGGCACCTGATGAAAGATAAAGAGGTGCTGGAAGGACATATCTCCGGAAAAGAACAGTGGGCTAAAGCTGGTGGGGAAGCTCTGGGGCTGGTAGCAGGCAAGCACAGAGGATGCAATCTGAGAAAGAAAACTTGTATTTGAGAAGTAACAAATATTCCTGTTGGAGATGGCTACAGGAATAAGCAGAAAAGCTTGTGTACGAACCAACAGGAAGCCTAGACTGAGCGAGACCTCTGGGTTTCTTTCCTTCCCAGTGCAGTGATGTCTCCCTGGTCCAGTAGTTGGCTAATGTCTTGTGAAAGACACTAAACTTCAAAGCAAAAAGCACCACACAGCTAAACTAGAAAAATAACAAGGGAAATTGCTTCCAGAAAGTCCTCGCAACCCCAGTGCAAAGAAAGAGAGAGCGAGCTTGGCCTCAGAGGCACAAGGTCAGCGCGCTCGGGTCTCACTCCTGCAGCCAACCACCTGGAGGCCCCACGACTCCCCACTCTGCTCCTGGCTGCTGCCACCTTTTGGAAACAGTTTCCATAGAAACGGAGCTCCCGTAGACAGAAACATGGCAAAGGACAGGCAACCCTCCCTGGCTCCAACTCTGCCAAGCGCAGCAGTTCCCCACCCATTACCACAGAAACCCGAGGGGAACTTGGTAAAATCTGGAGCTCTTCTAGTAGGGAGACAAAAACTTGAGGTTACAATAACCGAGAGCCTAATTTATCTGAAGAAAGGCTAAAGTATCAGGTGCAACAGCCTTTAAAGGAGTGCTCAAGCTGTTGGTATACCTGCCACAAGCCAACGCAGTCATGCCCACACAGGACACTGAAGATCCTTCACCCTCTAAATGCTCTGTTCCAAGAAACTTCTGTTGGTTGATGGGAGCCAAGGCACAAGTCTTTGGTAGATCGGGCTAATCAAATACACTGCAGTCAATATTCACCCGAGAACAACTTAGGTCCCAGGAGACTTCTGTGGGGCAGTTGTGTCTTTAGGAGCTGCCTGACGAAGGAGAGACTCCTGTGCACTCCAGGCTAACCTCATCTAGGAACCACTTTGTGCATGAACTAATTACCACTTAGAGGGGAAAATAATGTGAAAGTGACTGCCGGCAAATGGTATTCAAACTAGTGCTGTAAAACTGCTCATCTAGCTACAGTCTTAAAACCAGGTTAGTGAAGGGACAATTTGTTCACAACACTTCAAAAAAAATCATATTTTTGTTATTGAAATATTAATTTCTAAACTTGAAAAACATATTAAAATGTTGTATGAATTTACATAATTGGCAAAGAGAAACAGAAGTTCGGGTAAGACACACGAACACCCTCTCCCTGCCCCAAAGTGGGAATACAGGTACCAAAGCAGACCTTCACACCTTGAAAACTCAGATGGTCTGCTGCTTTCTCTTTCCTTAATTTTTTTTTTTTTTTTTTTAATGAGTGTGTGCGATTTTCCTAGCCCTCAGCAAACACCTGCCTGCACTCAGGGAAACAATCTGACTAGAACAGCCAACACCCCAGCAGCCTACAGGCAGAGCAGAAGAATACACCTATCCTTGGGAGTGAGCAGCAGCATCCACTGACCACAGCTCTGGACTGCAGGAGCCAGTAACTACTCACCAGGGCTACTGGCACCGACCACTCTCAGTGAGAGCTTCCAAAGCGACCAGGCAGCACGAAGCCAAATTCTACCCAGTCATTTTAATTTCAATACATCTGAAAAGTAGATACACAGCCCATTTAGTCAGGAGCAATCTTTTCCCCCTAGTGCTATACTATTTATTTTCCAAAATTCCATTCTAGAAAGTGGAGAACAATATAACAGCAAATTCAAAGAGCAATTCCAAAGTGATAAACATTAAGCCACTTGTGATTTTTTTAGGGAAATTCAAGTAAAAACAGTTCACTGCAGTAGAAATGAAAACAAGGAATACTCATTTTCAACAATATAGTAAATATGCTGAAGATATACAGAGAAACAGCTTGAAGCAAAGTATTTATGCTCTGAAAAGCAGTAAAATATCACACCAGAAAAGCTAGTCTTGTTTTCTCAGTAACTAGTCCACTTAGTATGTGACAGGTTTCTATGGACTTGAGCTGTTGAGCAGCCCCAATATTTTACTGAAAGCAATCTGGGGGAAAAACAGGGTCTGGTAGAAATTCTAGCCATATTCAAGAAAAAAATCAATACATGTGTATGTCTTTCCGTAGGTCATTAGGGATAGGTGTAGCAGATCCTACTCTTAGGATGCCTGGGTCTCTGCCTAAGTGAGGCAGCAGAGCACCAAGACCACTGTGTATTTTCAGCTTTATCTGGCCCAAGTCCCCTTCCAAAGCACTTACTACACAGCAACACCCAGGTATTAGGTGACGTATTAGCAAGACGAGGCCAGTGCTGTTGAAAGCGTTGGCTTGATGTCAGTTACGCAGTACGAAGGTAACTCAGTTCTGCTGGGCCATGAAATGCAGTCAACGGACAGCAGAACCAGGTGAGCAGGAAAGCAGTAGCAGATAAGAAATCAACGACTCCTCAATTTTGGATGTAGCTCCACCACCCCTTTATTATACAGCCTCTAGAACATTTTAAGCTCTGGTCCCATGACAGCCCTTGTAAGGTTCTGCCAGTCACTTTGACTGATGCAGAAAAAGGGCAGCTGTTCTCCCTGTCTGCAAAACGGGAACAAAAATTATTCCTAAAAGAACGAAGGAGATTGTTTTTTCATAACCAAAACCCTGAAGAAGTGATAAATTAAGTGACATTATTCCATTTACATTTTTCAAAGAGTCTTTTCAGGTTAGGATCATTTAAAAATTAAAATCACACCATTTAGACCTCATGAATCACATTGAGATAATCTCCAGCCTGCTCCAATTAACATCAATGCCAATCCTTAAAATTGCCAATCTTGATGAGGAGAAGAAAGGATACATCTACCTATTTTTAAACTATTACAGCAGAATAAACGACATGTTTGCATGTTTCTGTACACATGTGAGTAGGGGCATGTGTGGGTATACACGCCACGCCACTTGTTTTAAAGACTATAATTTAAAATTATGGCATCACATCACATAAGTAATAATGGATGTCCTTTACAGCACCTTTTCTGACATGACACTGGTTTTATGGAACTTTAAACACATTCCAGGAGCCTTATATATAGATAAACCATCAACAGCCCATATCCATATATTTCTATAGCTCCCTACTTACGCTTTTAAACCTAGTAAATTGCATTCTCATCTCCCTTCTTAGAAGCTGCTTTTTAATAAGCTATATATATATATATATTTGTACTCTATACACATCATTTGCATGTTCTGAGGACTTAAAAAATAGAATACACACTCCTTTTAAAATAAAATATATTTTTAATTAAATAATTGAAATGGGGTTTTCTGTGAATGCAAAACAAAGCCTCCCGGGAACACACTATTCATAAAACTTCTAATCATTACCTGACCCGAAAGGGGGATTAACACCCCCGGCGTAACACAGCACCCTCGGAGATTCCTAGATCCACGAGCTGCTCAAGGATTTGAGACTCCCTGCAACAAGCCAGACTCCCCAAACACACAGCAGGATTTTAAATACCTCCCGACGATTCTACGTTATTGATATATGCCACATATTGGAAGGGGGGAGACAGTGACCAGCGTTTTATTAATGCTGAACTTGGGGGTTTTAGGAGAGGCGATTTGAAACCAGCCCAGAGCCCAGGAGCGGCTCCGGCGAGACGCGGCGGCGGAGGGATGGACGGACGGAGCGATGGAGGGACGGGGGGAGCCCGCGCGCCCGCCGCTTCCCGCGCCGCCGTCGCGGGGCCCGCGGGCG
>JAWLRI010000497.1:0-42759 GCA_034781795.1 Crypturellus tataupa
TTGGATGCAGCCCTGTGCCACGTGCTCTAGGTGGTCCTGCGTGTGCAGGGGGGTTGGACTAGATGACCTCTAGAGGTTCCTTCCAACCTTAGGCATTCTGTGATTCTGTGATTCTGTGAACAGAGGAAAAACTTGGTAGTAGCAAACCTACTCCACTGCATCACTCAGCTCCTACAGGCTGTGAGACTCAAGTCCTCTCCCTTGCTGCTCTCTAGAAGGCCAAGCTTTGCCTCTTGCCATGAGGAAGTACTGCCTGAAGACCCAGCTGACGCCGCAGATTTGGAAAGGCTGATAGAGGGAGAGTGGGAAGTTTCCTCCAGGAGAAGCAGGGAAGGGCATGGAATCCATCAGGCCCCCGGGAAGGCTGCTACAAGATACAGATGCCATAAACCTCCCCAACCAGCCAGCCTTCCCAGTGTGTCCTCAGATCTCTGAGCTCTGGAATCTCTGAAGCCTGAATGTGCAACTGAGCAGCACAGCTCCAACCCAGCCCCTCGCCCAGCAAGACAGCAGCGGAAGCAATTAGCTCTGCAGCTGGATGTCCAATAAGTGCTTCCTCCTGCAAGCAGCCTCACTGATCCCTGGTGTAGGAAGCCACACACCGCAGGAAGTGCACGGGCAATGTGGCTGCAGAGAAAGGGGATGGGGGTCCAGGCAGCAGGTCAGCGAGAGTGCTGTGGCGATCCGGAAAGTTCAGGTATAGCTGGGATGACAGATGTTTAGAGGCATGTCAGCCTTCACAGAATCGCAGAAGGGCTGAGGTTGGCAGGGACCTCTAGAGATCATCCAGTCCAAGCCCCGCTCCAGCAGGGACACCCAGAGCACGGGGCACAGGGTGGCATCCAAGCGGGTTTGGAAGATCTCCAGAGAAGGAGACTCCACAGCCTCTCTGGGCAGCCTGTGCCAGGGCTCATGGGAAAGAAGTTTCTCTTTACATGGAGATGGAACCTCCTGTGTTTCAACTTGTACTCATTACCACTTGTCCTGTCACTGGCCACCACTGAGAAAAGTTTGGTCCCATCCTCCCTACATTCTCCCTTCAGGTACTTGAACATGTTGATCAAATCTCCTCTCAGCCTTCTCTTCTCTGAACTAAACAAGCCCCGCTCGCTTAGTCTTTCCTCATAAAACAAATGCTCCAGTCCCTTCATCATCTTCGTGGCTCTCTGCTGGCTCCTCTCTAGAAGTTCAATGTCCCTCTTGTCCTGTGAAGCGGCCCCAAATCTCCAGGTGCCTCACCAGAGCTGAGCAGAGGGGCAGGATCCCCTCCCTGACCCTGCTGGCAACGTTCCTCCTGCTGCAACCAGGAGCCCATTGGCCTTCTGGCCACAAGGGTCCATTGCTGCCTCATGGGCAACTTGGTGTCAAGCAGGACTCCCAAATCCCTCTCCACGGATCTGCTTTTCAGCAGGTCAACCCTAATCTGTGTTGGTGCCTGGGGTTCTTCCTCCCCAGGTGCAGGACCCTGCGCTTGTCCTTGTTGAACCTCATGAGGTTCCTCTTGGCCTTCCCGAGGCTCACGCCTTTGCCGTGATCCCCCCAGTCTGCAGTCACTTCACTGCCAGTTCCCAGGATGCAGACATTGTATTCAGACCCTGGCACTGCAGACCTGCAGCCCCATCCCAACTCAGCCCCTGGGGATGGATGTGGCTGCCTAGCAAGGCTGATACATCTCTGGTCACCCATCCTTTCTGGCTCAAGGGGACCTGGAACATTACAGATGCTACAGCACAGTTTTGGCATGGGACCATGCCAGCCACTGGACTGAAAAGCATTACGAAAGAAGGTAAAGATGGCAGATTTTGGTCAAAAGATTGTCTGGTTGAAACATCATGGGACAAGCTCTCTAAAGGGTCATGACCAATGGTCCAGTGCCCAGGAGAGCATAACTTCCAGAATGCCTAATGGTCATCAGGATGAGACTCTGCAAAGCCAAGCACAGCTAACAGCCACTGTAAATCCCAGTCCAGGAGCCACAGTGATGCCTCTGTCAAAGAGTTTTCTAACTTTTGGGACGGCAGTTAGCCAGATAACTTGCAAATAACAATGTTTCTCCACTCAGCACAATAAACCTTGGTGCAAAACCAGGTCTTGTAAGTCTCTAAAGCTATTTCATGAGCATGAGCAAAGAGAGCTTGCTATGGAGTGGAGCAAAAACTGCTGGTGATTCCTCTTAGCACACAACAAGTGTTAGAAAAAAAAAGAACTTTTAAGGGCAGAAAAAAACAAACACACAAACAAACAAACAGAAAGGTATTCCCAGATTGAAAATAAATGCTTAAAAGGGATGCAAAATCAGACTTTAGGCTATGTGACCACTGGTAAGTGTTTCTTTGGTGATGCAGAAGTCTGTTTTTAGGAATCTGGATCTGCTTTCCTTGTGAGTCGTAAACTCATGTGATGCTCTGCTTTTTGGCTTCCTTCCATGTTTACCAGGCTCTTTCTGCTTTTTGCTGATTCCTCTCCCACCGCAACCACCAATTAGTGCCAAAGTTCTTGAGGCTGGTATAAAAGTAACAAATGCAGCAATTGCTTGTGATTTCTGTGGGTTTAATGTTTAAGCATTTGCAGTCATGTGACAATGTCTCTGAGTCTGAGTTGTATTTATCAATCTCAATGGTAAGTTAAAAATATATGGGAATTTTCTAGGTTGAGAGAAATTCAGACATTACAATCCATGAAAGTCAGGCTGGAGGAGTGCTTGGTGGCCTGCATGCTCAGTTCTTATTCTCCTTCCTTCTTTACTAGCACCTCTTTCCTCATTCCCTATTCTCTTGTCCCTACAGTCTCCTGCTACTTACTGGGTTTTCCTATCACCAGTTTTGGCCCAAGCTGATATCTGAGACCAGGGCGGGAATAAGTATCCATCATAGATCAAAGCCTGTTTTTTCCTAGACTCAAATCAAAGACGGTTTCATTAGAAATCTGGATATTTTCTCCTTTCTGCCATATCTGCAGAAACCCTGTCTCCCAGTGTCCTTCCAGAACTAGAGCCACCTGCTCCTCTTGTCCACATCTGTCTTCTCTCACTGCAGTAACCAATATGCTCCTGAGTGCCAGGAATCACAGCCTGAAGGATGGAGCTGAACACTAAGGGGCACCACTAAAAGACCTGGAATTTGCAGGGATCAGCTATGAGCCCCTCCTCTACCATACTGGTAGGGAACTGCAGATATTCAGCAGTGCCTGTGTCCTGAGGGCACCTGCTTTTCATTTCACTTGTCCCATTCCCTCCATGAGGTCCCTTTCCACGCCCAGGAACTTGTGTCCATTTGTTCCTCCTGTTCTTGTCCACCTCCTCCTTCTTCTTGTCTCCTTCCCTTCTTAGCCTACACCCTGAAGTCAGCACCAGTGGAATCTGCTTTTAGAAAATTAAAAACTTTCCTGGTCCCTGCAGTTCATGGTAAACTAGAGGAGGTCTAAAGCAAGCAGGTCTAAATACCTGACGGATCTGAGAAGCAAGGCAAGTTTTGCAAGGTGTTATTGCTGTGACATGCTTGAGAATTTGTGAGACACTGAACAGTATAAATGAGCAGTAAAAATACTGGGATGGTAACCGATATGGAACACCCAACACAGCTTGTCCAACATTTCATTTCAGACTTTCACAACACATGGCAAATATAGTTCTTTTCCCTTATGGGATGAATCTGCCTCTGCTCTGGGATAGACCTTCAGCCCTCAGCATCAGGCTGAGACAGGAAGACAACAACAACTAAACCAGCTGGACAACTGGGTGGAGCAGAGGACAAACACGGCACTTGTGAAAACATCAGAGCTGGGCCACCATGCTGCTGTATTGCCATGTCCGTCTGGGACTGGGAGGATGGGCAGGAGGAATGGTCATGCAGTAAGGCAGGAGAACGCAGGAGCCCTGACTTCCAGGCTGCTGAGTGGGAATGTTGGATGGCAACACCCCTGAAGGCCCTAAGCTGAAGTCCCTCATGTGCTGTAGCTGCAGACCAATAGGTAGGTGAATCATTCTGAATGTGCCCTTGTCCTTGGAGGAGACTCATTAACAAGGACAGTGGACGAGGTTACTGCAGCCCCTCAATCTGAGGACAGGTAACATCTATCCTCACAGACAGCTCCTAGGAACCCAGGCCAGCCTTGACATGATGCCGCCTTTCCTTGCCTTGAGATTTGTTCCATTTTTCCCCTTCAGACCCCCTCCTCTTGGTATGGTGGAAAGAGACTGTGGTTTTGTCTCCACATCTGAGTTCCTCATCCTAAGGTGTCAGCACAACGCAAGAGCCTTCCCAAGCCATGGAGCACACACTATGCCCAGCTAATGGCAGGGGTAGAAACAGTCTATGACTCCACTAACTTGCTCCATCTGCCCCTTACACCAGGAGCTGGAAAAGAGCTTCAAATGATGGGCAGGAAAACCCCGTCTGTAGCAATTTCTCATGTGTGGCACAGCAGAGCCTACAGGGCTGCTCAGTCTGGGCCAGCCCACAGTGCATGGTCCCCATTCCTGGAAGAACATGATCGAGCATAGGAAGCCCAGAGACACTTCACACATTGCCAGCACAGTCAGGCAGATCCTGGCTGCTAAGCACTGCCCCTAGCATCTAAATCAAATGGATGTGCCTCATGTAACTCATATTCACACTGCTTGGCAGAGCATTTCAAGGGTGTGAGTTAGTCTGTGACATTTAAATAGCTACTGCGCTAGGTCTATAATCTTAGCAGCTTGGCTGCTACCTTCTAACTTTTCCAAAAGTCCCAGGTGAGAAACACCATTACAGACAGCTGGTCAATGCAGTGGAGCTGGGCATCATTTGCCTTGCTCCCTTGTGGTTGGTAAATGTATAAATGCTCATGGGGCTGCAGGGTCTTTGGCAAATAATTAACTGTGCCTTTCCCAGAACTTACATTTTACTACACAACAGGATTCAACAGCCAGGGATGAAAGGATTCAAAAACTCTTGGATCTCAAATGAAATATGGATACCAGTCCAGGCTCTTTTCTAAACTCCAGTGTGCAACCCAGGGAACACTAGCATGATTTTCTCTTCCCTTCCATTGCTGTCAAGGTGCATGCAAACCCACAGTGCCACAGGACTGCATTTCTGCCCATGCTGCAGGGAAATGGATGTGCCAAGAAACTGAGGCCCATGCACACCTGATTGTCCTTCTCTGCTTTTCTGAAAATCCAGGAGCCTGCCCCAGGTCTTCCCGGCCATAGTTTATGAAATGTGTGTCACAATTAGAGGGAGGGAAGGGAAAGCAGTACAGATGGCATGAGATAAAAAAAAAAAAAAAAGGCAGGCAAAGCAGGCAATTTGGCAGTGCAGTCCTTAGTGGACAGGCCTCTGTGCTGTGAGCAGGCAGGACCTAGGCCATAGCCAGAAGTTGGAAGAGCAGGACCCAGCGCAGCTCTGTGCCCAGCAGACACTCGCAGCACCAAGGGCAGCCTGGTGTGTGGCCCTGGAGATGTGCGCAGCGGGGCCTTGCGTGCAGCAGGCAGCAAGGTGGCCAGGGAATGGGATCCTTTCAGCAGGGCCAGTGATGCTCATACAGCCCTGGAAGACTGTGTGCACGGAGCAAAAACTTCTCGTGAGCTCTGTTTTTGCAGAGCTGTAAATGCCAGGGCTTCTCTGTTGGGGAAACAGGTCCAGGATCCTTCTACATACGGCTGCAAGACAGGAGCTCTGGAGATGGAAGTTCTCCTCAGCTGAAGAGTCTGCCAAGGAGAATAACCTTTCCTTTGGGTATGATTCCCCCTCGATTAGGGCTGAGCTGGGTGCAGAGCCAAGAATGACCCTAAAGCTCAGAGCCCGGACAGCATTACCCTATGGGTTGACAAAGCTCCAAAGTGTCCTGGTATCTTCCCTCATCCACTCTCCCCTGATCTTGCAGTGCACAACGTTTCTCACAGCTTCACCAGCCATCTGGGCACTTTGATCTGGGAGATCCATAGTGTCACAAACCGGGCAGTAAGTACAACAGCCTGCAGGACCCACCTTTGTGGGAATGCTCCAACCACAGAGACAACCTGCACAGGCTGAGGAGAGCAGGCTACACGAGCCTGGATAGCAAAGTGGGTCCGTGCGCGTGAGCAGAAGAGTTTCCCTGGGAGGGGGAGGTTGGAGAGCGCTGGCTGCAGCCACCCCTTGTGGGTGGAGGGCGCAGGGATCTTTTTTTATTGTTGTTCTTGTTGATATTGCTGTTTTTATTGTTGATGTTTTCAATGTTATTGTTGTTATTACTGTTGTTTTTAAAATATATATTCCTGTGTCATTGTTTCAGTGTTGCATGTTGTTTCCAAGCGAGCTCAGGCACAAAATCCATCCCACTGCAGGTGTGTGTGTGGAGCCCCAGAATTTCAGGCACCAGGGTCAGGGGAGGGTCAGCAAAAAGGTCCCTCTCGGAATTCCCTTCACACGCAGCCCTGGGCATGCCCAAAGGGGCAGAAGCCCCAGCCCCACCAAGGGGCAGCTCTCAGGCTCTCCGGGGGCCGCACACAACATGTCTCTGCAGGGCCCAAGCCACAGGCAAAGGGAAGCTGTTGTGCCCCAGGGACATGGGGCCTGGAGATGCAGGGCCGAGCTCCCCGAGCCCCTGGGGGACACAGGGTCCTGCAGGGCTGGGACACGCTCAGGGACCACGTCACAAGGGGCAGTGTCCCCAGAGGCAGCTGGTGCAGAAATATCCTGCTGCCAGGAAGGGTCCCGTGATGGGGCTGGAGGTTGCTCTGTTCCTCAGCAGACACTTGGATGGGGACCAGGGCACCAAGGCAGGTCTTTCTGCTCATGCGACTTTATAGCTCATCACTGCAGGCATCATCAGCTCCTCCAGCACAGAAGACCCTATGGCAGGCAGCAAAGCAGAGGAGACAGAGGTTCAGCCACACCATGTTTGCATGCATGGGCTGGGGAGGCTCCTCTCCAGAGCTCATCAGGGAAGGAGAGGGGACAAGAGGTCATATAAGAGCCAGCAACCTGCCCTTGTTGACAAGGAAGGCCAAGCATATCCTGAGATGCATTAGGAAGGACCTTGTCAGCAGGTCAGAGAGGTGATCCCTCACCTCTGCTCAGCACTGGCAGGGCCATGTCCAGAGCACTGTGTCCAGCTCTGTGCTCCACAGCGCGAGAAAGACATGGATTCCTGGAGTGAGTCAGGAAAAAGTCACAAAGATGATGGAGCATCTCTCATATAAGGAGAGAACTGGGATAGTTTAGCCTGGGGAAGAGAAGGCTCAGGGGAATCTCATCAATGTCTATAAATACCTGATGGTGGGCAGTGCAGAAGACAGCGTCAGGCTTTTCTCAATAGTGCCAGGTGACTCTACAAGAGACAACAGGCACAAACTGAAACACAGGAAATTCCACATTAACTCGCCTTTTTTTTTTTTTTTTTTTTTTTTAACTGCAAGGGTAGCTGAATGCTGGAACTGGCTGCCCAGAGAAGCTGTGAAGTCTCTGATCTAGGAGCCTCTCGAAACCCACATGGACACTGCCCTGGGCAACCTGCTTGAGCTGACTCTGCTTTGGGCAGGGGGGTGAAGGAGAGGCCTCCAGAAGTGCCTCCCACCCTCAGTCTTCAGACTGTGGTTCTGTGTTGAATTAAGCCATTGATTTCAGAGCATCAGCTATTTAAAGAAAGGGCTATCAGATGTTCTGCTGCTATAGAAAACACTATATTGGTCTTCAATATTGTTTTCAGCTACAGATACCGATCCTTCAGCTCTGCTGATACATAGCTGCAAAATGAAAGATCCCAACATCAGCGTGCTCTCAAGAGCTGCATGCACAGTGTCCTGTCCCTGGCACTGCCCCTCAGCTTAGCTACATTGCAAACACAAGCCAAAGATTATGTCTTCCCATCAGAGCTGATGATCAGCACAGATACTCCTTCTGGTGACATGCTGCTTGGATTGTCTTCCCCATGCACATGCTGGTGGTAACGGTGCTTCTGGCTCAGGTCATGGCTTCAGGCTGCAGTTGGTTGAGCTATTCTGAGTTTTTTTCTTGCAGGAAAACCCATGTGTCCCTTCAGGAGATACACAGACACGGGAAGGAGAGGAGCCAGCCCAAGCCCATATTGCAATGAACAGGAGATGAGCTTTCTCACCAAGGACCATCTTCTTGCTCTGCAGCCCTTAATTTGGGTAGAAAACACCCCTAGACCCCACCCTTCCCTTAAGGTTCAATGGATGTGGAAGTCGCCTACCTCAGCAACTCAAGTTAAATGAAATCAGCAGAAGTGATTAACTGAATCCAGAGCGCAACTGGGCATGTAGACGAATGGGCTTTGCCCTCAGAAAAATAAGTCAGCTGAGAAAGGAGGGTAAGTATTGGCAGAAAGGCAAAATAGCTCAGATGCCTCCATCTCTAGTGAAATTCAGGGGCTAGATAAAAGCATGGGTCAGCCCTGGGCCATGCTTTGCACATCAGTGAGAGGACCTGGGAATAATGGTAGCCCTCTCCAAAGAGATGGGCTGGTTGATTCTTTGGGTGACGTAGCAAAGACAGCATGGATAGAAGTGAAGAAAAATGACTCAGAATCAAGCTTGCTCAGATGTGCCAAACCTCAGATATGCCAGGCTGGGAGAACAGGAAATATATATGTAATTAAGAGCAAAAAAAAGAAAATCTAAAAAGCCAGATCCATTCTCAGGGAGGGTAAAGGGGGTTAACTGCAGTCATTGATGGGAACACTAATGAAAAAAACAGGGAACTTTGGCCTGTTTTGATCTCACTTTTGCTAATACAGAAGCTGAAATCATTAGGTATAGGTGGGATCTGCTTATCCAACATCTCTGAACAAAATGGCAACACATGGCAATGGCATGACAACAACATGGCAGTCTGTTTTACACACAGCATGCCTCTCCCTTCCCACCCCTTGGGCAGAATTTAGGGTGATGCTTCTCTGCAGATGCCTGTACCTTGACTGTGTCCCTGCTGTGGAGGCAAGTCCATGCGTCTCTGAAGACACATGAGTATCAGGGCTGTCACACTGTAGTTTCTCCTAGATGAGGTAGCAGGGAGTTCCTGTGTTGCCATTGCCCATTTGGGTGACAAGGTGAGGACAGACTGTGACCATGGTGCAGCACAGCTGCTCCCAGCCTCCTGCAAGTGGCATGAGAAAAACCAACTGCAGAACAGGCAGGACAGGGAGGCCACAAGACATGAAAGTTTTGAGACAGAAGACTAATATCAAGCTGAACAAGGAACCAGAACACTTACTCCATACAAACTCCTTACTAGGATGTTTACTAGGTTTTTGCTCCTTCTCTCTCTGAATGAGCAACCCACAGCTTTGAGCCTGGATGACCTACAGCACTCACCGGGCAGGGCACGGCTTCTTCACATCCACATGACTATGCTTGGACCATATGATGAATATGGTTGGCTTTCTGAGCTCCTCGTGGTCATGGAAAGGTTCACAACACGGCTGGGAGCAGCAATCCCAGAAGTCTCACACAAGACACAGCCCTCCAAGCTCAAACTGCTGTGTTATGATTGTAGGTTTTACAGGAATCTGTTGATTTTGGTGCTGTGCCCCAGGCAATGTTTCTGAAGAGCTGTCAAGCTGTGTCACACCCTAGAAACACACCAAGCAAAGGCCTCCAGGCGGCCTCTGCCATTCAGTGGGCATCACCCACACAGGCTGGCCACAAGTCGAAGAAAACTGAATCTTCCTGAGGCCTTGAGAAGGGGGAGAATCTCTCAGTCTGAGCTTGGACTGAGCATTCAATCTGATTTTCATGACAACTGTCCACTTTTATGGCCAAAGAAGCCTGCTTGTGGTAATTCCAGCTTTCAAGGATCCTCTAGTGAGGGTACAGGCCCTCAAAAAACATGTTACTTTGAACTAAGCAGCCTGGGGCCATTTTATTCCTCTTCTCATTTCTGAGCTTGCAATTTTCAAACACTTCAAAAGTTCAAGACTGCGAGTGCTGGAATAGCTTTTACTAAGAAAAAAAAAATGAAGAAATTGTTATGCAATCTCTATTCCACCAACACAACCTTGGAGAAAGAAAAGCAAGTAACATCAAAAGGAAATGTTATTCCCATTCTTGTTTGCCTAGAATTTCATCTGTTTACACAACTGAAACTGCTTCACCCGGCCCTGCTTTTGACAGGTGAAGCTGTAGTAAACCACCTCTCCTGAACAAGATGATCCAGATTTGGTCCTGAGCCTTCAAGAGCCCTGCACAGAAGCATTCCAAGACAGCTTGTCAAAGTAATAAAGCAGGCCAGATTTGAAGACTAACTCCTTTTGACAGAATCCCATCAATCTAAATAACAAATCATAATTTCCTTGCTAATTACCTTCATTAAGGATGATTGTGAATCACTGAGCCAGTCAAAATGCAGGTTTTGAGAAGGAAGAGGAGCATGTGTTGTGTGCAGAAACTCCAATATCAAAATCAACACAAGCCAGGCAAAAATTGATGGCATTTGCATTCTCGGGGCTCTTTCACTCAGGAAGAAAGGGGTAACTTATCCCACACCAAAGCAAACACACCAGAAGAGATCTGAACAATCTGGTTGCCCTGAAAATGGTAAAACCTTTTCAAGAACACTTACCTTCTCATATCAGCTCAGAGAATGGCCCTCAGGAATCATTCCTAATAAGTATACTGTGAAGACAAGGATCCCAAATGGATGCAATTATCCTATAGAAATAGCCTATGGATGCTCATAGTTTGGGGAAAGAATGGCACAGAGTGACAGAGTGCTCTGCAAAAGGGACAAGGTTCTGCTCTGAAACATGCAGGTTTTGCATTGCTTCTGTTTGAACAAATGCACTCAGTTCTGCCTGCTGCTAATGTTACCGGCACTCCAAGCTAGATGGACAAGAATAAGGAAGGATCTTTCTTTTCTGTTTGTTTGAAACAGTGCAGAAACACTGGAAAATCAGGATGGTTTTTGTGCACTAAAAGAGGGCACCCATTGCAATGTTGAGGGCAGTGCATATAACCATAGTGAAAGAAGTGCTCTTCAAAATGGGTGGATTAATAAGGTGGTATTCATTTAAGGGCTTGAAAGTACTGATTGCTCTTAAAACTCAGTGCTGTTCTTACTCCCTCTGTTTCGTTGGCAATGTGTTTGTGCTTTTGTGTTTTTGCAAGGTAAAGCTTACCAATAGTAATGGAATCTGTTATTGCTCAAAGCTCAAGGGGAGATCTGAATCTGGAAGCAGTTTTTCCCCATCCCAAGCTAATTTGGGGTGCTACAGCTTTTGCTGGAGCGTCTGAGCATAGCAAGTGATAGTAGAAGCGTTACTGAGTCTCCAGACCCACTTCCTTTGGAAAAGTTGTGCTCAGACATTGGGGAACTTTACTAGTGCCCTCCTTTCAACACAACCCATGCAGCAGTGCCGTGAAATCCCCTTGAGGCTAGTGTGCAGCCCTGCAGCCTATGCAGTACTTTGCTCTGTGAGATGCAAAGCTCTTTGCTTTTCTTCTCTTGATGCCAGCATCACCTCAGGTGTCTCAGGAGAATGTCTAAGATCTGTTTGCATCTCAAACAGAGAGTGATGTTGGCAAGGAGGAGCAGCTTTCCCATTTGAAGGAGGCCTTCTGCAAAGGGCAGCAGGGTTAAAACAACGTGCTGTTTTCCTTTCCCCAGGCTGCTCTCCAGTATATTTGTGTACACCCTATGTAGGCATCTGGCAGGCAATTTTCACCACGGGTGCATTGATGAGCAGATAGCTGCTAGCACAACACAGACTCACTGGCGCTTGGTGAGGAACAACTGCCTCTGGAAAAATGAGGGAGAAGTGCATGCTTCAGCCTTCCTTCCTCGCAGAGGGGTGCGAAACCAGCGCAGAGGTACAGGCCAGGACACCACTGCTTGCACCAGCTATCAAAGGGAAGGATATAAAACACATGGTCCCATGCCCAAGGCTCTTCTACAACTGCTCTGCTACCCAACCATGTGTTGGCTGGGCACTACGAGGCTCCGGTGAGCACTTTTCTCTGCAGGGACATGCATCCCTTGCAACAGCAAGCCCTTCCATGCAAGTCAGCGAACATTGCTCTGGAGGAACCAGCATGATGGCAAGAAAGGTGGGCAATGACATGTCCAGGAAGTACACAGAGTCCAGAAGCTTGGCAAAACCCTGCTGCAGCCAGAGCTGCCTGCTACCTCTGCTCCCCAGATGTGTCTGAGAAAGAGGGTAACGCCTCCAAATGAAGAGCCCTTTGGGCTTTTTTACTAAGCTTGAACAGGAGTGTCATTGCATGCTTGTATTTCATTGGAGAGGAAGGGGGTTGCAAACTAGGTTTCCTACCCCATTCAGCATCAGCTCTGGCCAAGCCAGCAGTAGCTCCTTGCTCTTGCCTCACACGGAGCAGCAGCCCCAGGACAACAAATTTCATTACATCTCCTTGGACAGAGCTAGTCCAGAGTTGCATGGTCTGTCTGTTGGCTGCATCGGGGACAGAGCCACTGTGTGGGAACCACAGGCCACCATCTCCCACACCACTGCTCGCAGGCCCAGCACACGGATGGAGGCACCGGGAGAGCTGCAGGGCAAGGCAAGGAGTCCATTTTTGCTGGTGGGTGCAAAGCTCCTCATGTGAAATCACTGCCACACATGCCTGCAGGAGCTGTGGTGCTGTTTTTCTCCTTTCTTTCTACAGAGCTCTCCTGAAACCCAGTGCCTGACTCTTGCAGCAAACCGCAGCAAAGGCGGCAGCCCAGGTGAGCGCTGCTCAGCCCCCTACGGCACTGCTGCAGCGAGATCTTTCCTGACATGCAAGGGAAAAGAAATCAGTGGGCATCTTGGAAAGGAGAATGCATGATAAGCGAATGCTGGTCACTTAGATGTGAGGTTTGCTTCCAATTTCTTCTTTCTCAATCTGGAAGGATTAGCAACAGTCAGATAAGAGAACTGCCAAGGCACTTGCAGCTGCGTGGCCTCAATTTAGCTTCCAGCCAAGCTGATTTCCAAAAGCCTGGACAGCTCTCTGAGGCACACGCTGAAGAAAAAAGAGCTGGAGGAGGGTCTGAAAGGAAACGGCTTGAGAAGATTTTCTTGCACAAAGAGTGGCCTTCCATCACCAGCGCCTCTGGGCCCTGACATCCCTGTCCCCGTTTTACCTGGGAGTGCTGCCAGCAGCTTGATATTTATACAGCTCTTCAAAGTGTGCCAGGCTTTTGCAGAGCAAAGAGAAAGGCCCAGCACGGACCCCGCCGCAGGCACTGCCGGCTCCCGACGTGGCACAGCCTGGGCGCGTGGCAAGGGGGCACGCGGGGCCACAGCCCGCGCGGGGCACGGCCAGGCCTGGCCCCTTGGGATGGAGTGCCCAGGGCAGCCCGCTCCCCTGGAGGCCGCAGAGGGGCTGATGAAGTGAAATATAACCCTGCATGCTGCGAACACACTGGTTCAGCTCTAAAGAACTCTCCGTATGGTTCTGATTGATAAAGGGGGCTTCTTTCCTGGGGATGCTTCTCTGTGCTCGTAGCAGACTTTCTGGCCTTCTCCTCTGTACTGAGGGGGATGAACAAGTTGGTTTCAGGTACAAATATCAGCAGGAGCCATGAGTACGGTGAGGCTGCGATGCCCCGTGTAAGCCGGCAGGACAATCACCTACCTGTCCTGCAGCCACTCATCTTCTCCCTGGACACAGCTGATTGTGGCTCTGTTCATGCCTGTAGCCCTCTATCCTTTGGTTTCTCCAGCTGCAGAATGGGAATAGTGCTTAGGTCAGTATGTCTTGATGGCACCAAAGCACAGCCAGGGATCCTTACTCTTAGTTGTGGAGCTATCCAGTTGCCTCCCAGTGAAATTAAGAGTTAGTCTGAGCATTCAGTGCCACTGAAGTCACTTTCAGGCTCTCTCTCTTCCTTCTCAGAACTAAAGGCCACCATAGAGAGAATAGAGTTTTTCTGGGTGTGGTAGCATAGGTTCAGACTTTCCTTTTGCTTTGTGAGTATAACATCATGCACCCTTCACAAGATCCTTTAGCACAAAGAAGCTGTGGAAGAGTTCCAATTAAGACAATATTCATCTTAATCACAGCTGACTCACTCAGACTAGCCTAAGCATCACGTGAAAAGCAGACTTTCCCATGCTTCTCTGTGGCCCTCTTGCAAAGGTTTCCAAGTACTTCTGTGCTCTCACTGACATGGATCCTGGCTCCAAACGAAGGCAGGAGTTATTCAGATCCTTTATTTACCTAAATAGCTTTGAAAAGGTGGTTCTCCTAAGCCCGGCTTTAGGATGCTCTGAATGCTGAATCCCAGTGCCTGCACCCCCAAACTACGTTTTAAAAATATGTGCAAAAAGCCCTCATGCTCAGAGTCCTCCCCAGAAAGGCAGCAGTGACCCACGGGCAGTGGGGCTCCCAAGGCAGCCATGGCTGTGCAGCCCCAAGCCTGTCGGCAGGCTTACCCCTCCTCCTGGAAAACTGCTCATGGAATGACTGGTGCTGCTCATAGAATGACTACGGTGCTTATGGAAGCAGATGGCATCTCCTCCTTCCCATAGGGTTAGCATGGGTCAGGCCCTTTGCGAAGGAAAGTGCCAGTTCATCACCGCTGGTCATGCTGGCATGTGGTGGCGGGACAGAGAGGACTCGCTGCAAGAAAACAGTCTCAGTGCAGCCACCTTTAGCGCGTGTGCTGCCAAGAGCCATCACATCAACACTGCAGTGAATTGCAGCTTAGCTACCTCCATATCGCCCCGAGACAGATAAATCACGGTGCCCACACACTGGACATGCTCTGTACAGGCCTGGCATTGGGTAAATTCACTGTGCTGCACTAGCTGGCATGAAGAAGGGGCTGCCTTATGTTTACTTCTTTGGTTAAGGGGAAATACTTCTGTGTTCCAGCCAAAAATGGAGAAATAGAACCCATAAAGACGTATTTTTTTCAGTCAAAAAGCCAAGAAATGCTTTGAAGGAAAAAAGAAAAGGCTATTCCCTGTCCCCTGCCTTCAAACCCTCTTGACAGAGCCAGATCTGTAAGGATTTGAAGACCCTTAGCTGTAACACAGAGGTGTAGGACGGAGCGCTTTAAGGTGCTCTGGGAGCTGGTGCCCTTAGGGTGAGAGGAAATGCTGCCAGACAGAGCAAGGGAAGGTTTGAAGGCAGGAAAGAGGGAAAAAACAGAGCCAGGACCTGGGCAGGGGTGTGCTCAGTGAGAGCCCCAGCCTGGCCGCTGCTTGAATAGCGCTGGGGCACAAATGCCTTTTTCCTCTTTCTTCTCTCTTTCCACTGAAGCCTGCCAGCTCTCAGCATCTCGCTTCCGAGTGAAGGCACCGCGCTGTGCCTGAGCGCTCCCTGCCCTCCTGGGCACGAGCAAGGGAGAGGCAAGGGGCAGACAGATGGAGAGACAGACACGGCAGCGAGGGACACGCAGTGTAGGCATTGCTGCCAAACTCTGTGCAGCTCCACGGGGGAGGTTTTGTGCCAACGGTTTTAGCTGATTTGCCTGCCCAAAGCCAAGCGAGGCTTCTCTACTCCCACAGGACGTGGAGCAGGATGGTGCCGCTGCTGCCTTGCAGTGAGGAAAGTGCTGCCTTGAGTATCCCCAATGCGAACGATACTCCCTTTGGGCAAAGTACCAAGTGAAAGACTCGATAGCTGCCCAGAAACAGAGATAGCAGCAATGCAAGCAGGAGAATTGAAAGAAAGGTATATCCAAGGATGTCACAGAGCAAGTCCAAGGCTGCATGGCTATGCACAGAGTTCCCACTTGGACCTTATAAAGCATTAAAAAAATACCAGGGAAATGCAGATATTCCTAGGAAGAAAAGCAGCCAATTATTTTTCTCTGCTGTTTAATTAGTTCTGCAACAGCCTCCTTTCTGCTTGACCTTCAATCACTGTCTTCTGTGCCTTGATTTCCCTCCAAAGAAAATGGGAACATTAATGTCTAATTCCTTGAGGCTCTGTGAGGGTAACGTGAGGGTAACACCTCTGCTCTCTCTCCTTTCACATCCTCTTCCAGTGGGGAATGCCACAACAACCTCCACGACCTCCACGTGTAAAAAATAACATCCTGCCCTGCCCTGTGGTCCTGCCTGGTCCTTCTCATCAGAAAATACTGATGCACATGAGCCAATGTGCTGAAGGTGCAAGTATATCTGGAAAAAAAAATAGAGCAAAGCAGCAATCACTGCTAGGAAACAGAGACATTCAGAGACCATCGCCATGGGTAACTAGGACTTCAAAGGGCCATGCTACCTGCTGAGGGCTGAGAAGAGAGGGCAGACAGGCAAG
Source organism: Crypturellus tataupa (assembly GCA_034781795.1). Taxonomy (NCBI): domain Eukaryota; kingdom Metazoa; phylum Chordata; class Aves; order Tinamiformes; family Tinamidae; genus Crypturellus; species Crypturellus tataupa. The sequence continues at coordinate 16,193 of JAWLRI010000497.1, forward strand.
AAGTCAATAGACTGTAATTTTAAAAGCAAGTCTCAGTGGGGGAAGCAGCCTGGAAAAGCAGTTGCAGATTGCCTGTCTAATAAGAGCTTTGTTTCACCATGAGCCATCACATTCCTGCAATGTCTGCAGCAGCACCAGCTTGCACAGATGTGCAGATGGAGGTTGCATGCTTATTTGGCTATTCATCAGCTTGTCTGAAATCAAGAAAGCATGTCAAGCCTTTCTGCATACTGAACAGAGGCTATATTGGATGGAACAGTATTCACAGCTGATTGGAACCCTGTTGACCTGCCAAGGGGAATTGATGCCTAGAAGTCAGTTCTAGGCGGGAGGCTTTGTCTCCCTGCCCAGGCAAGATAATGCTGAACTTCTCCTATAAAGCAGGGTGAATTCATCCAGAGTTAGGAACTTGAACCATTTTTTTTATACTGCTTGTCTTGCAGGCAAAAGGTATTACACAAAGCATGGTGGGAAGCAAAGCTGTGACATCTGCTTCTTGCTCAGAGTGACCCTCACTCTGCACTGCATGCTGTAGCTGAGGGACTCCAAGCATTTTGTATTCCCCTTAGGGTTGCTGAATGGCCAGTGAGCTGCCCCCAAGGAGGAACAAGCCCTTTCGCAGCACAGATCCTCTTTCCTTTCTTTGTGCTGGGCTCTTTTTCGGGCGAGCAGGGATTGTGAAACTGAAACATATCATTCCATAGGTCTCACATTGAAGGAGAAATGCTCTATTGTCCTGGAGGATGGAAAGTAGCTAATGAAATGCTGTGTTTAGTGAGGGCAAGAAGGAATGACCCATATCTCTCTACAGGGTTGCACAGAGTCCCTAGGCGGCACTGTGAGCATCCAGGGAGCTTGGGTTTCTCTTTGATATGATAATCTCACCACTTAGGGGAGACACAAACACAGAGTCAAAAGGAGTCAAGGAAAACCAGATGGGCACAGGAAACATTAGAAAATAAGCATCATCCCTCCTATCTCCTTTTTAACAGACAAGAGACAGCAGTGGCTAATGGGCAAAGCACGGGATTGCTGATCTGGAGACTGGTTAGTTTTCCCCAACAACCAGTTGACCTGCTGTAGGGTCCAGGGTCGAGTTACTTCAGCTCTCTCAGTCTTTGGCTCTTCATTTTCCACCTTTGAAAGTGACAAAGTCCCCTCTTTGAAACATAAAGTCCCTTCTTTGTGGAGGGGACTTTGTGCATATCTACCTGACAGGGCTGTGTGCTGCTGAGGTCGATGGCAGCCTCTTGGCTGCTCTTATTGGAACACCCAAAGGAAGCACAATATGTTATTGACCATGGCAATGATCTCAAGTCACCCTCAAAGCATGCACAAAGCGACATGCAATCTTGTGCACTGGGGTCACTTCATCAGCCCTTGGAATGTGGCAGTTGTCTTAAACGCAGAGAGAAGCCACACACATCTCCATGCAGATAAACTTGGGAGTTTGGCACCGAAAGCTGGAGGCGAGAGGGAAGTGGGATCCCTGTTTTCCCAGAAGTTCTGGCTTTCTGAAAATCCTTCTAATGCCAACATGTAGCAAATTGTTGCACGCATATTTTCCTGCCAAAAATCATTTTGGAAATGCTATATTTCAACAAAGTTGGAACATTTCATTTTGGTACCTCACAATGTTGCAGTATTAAACAATTTACCATATAAAATATACTTTTGGAATGAAAAGATACTTTAAAATAAACATTTTTCAAGAACTTTTGTCAAAACCAGCAGTCACTGACATCAACAGTTCACATGGAAAGCTTGATTTTGGTGAATATCTTCTAGACACTTGTCCTAGTGGAAAATTTTCATCCAGTTTTCAGATGATCCGAGTTATCTCAAACCACCATATAGCCCTTCAGGGGATCTCCTGGGCCCTGAGCAGGGGGTTGAGATGGGATCTGCACTTTATGACAGCTGTGGCTTGTGCATGTGGTTAAGCCAAGGTCATTACAAGAGCAGACAGGGTCAGCCTGAGGTGCAGCTGAGCTGGCGTCCGTCCCCACAAGGGTTCCCCGAGGGATGTGCAGGACAGCCTGGAGTAAAAAGGCATCTGCCGAACGACCCTTCCATTGACTGTAGGGACATGTCCAGCAATCAGCAGCTAACTGCCTCACCTCACTTCTCCTCTGACCATTTGGTGAGCTTCTCTACCACTCAAGGTCTTCACAGAAACAGCTGTTTCACTCTCTGCAGAGCACCTGGCACATGAGAGCCCTTTCAGTCTTCCTGCAATGCAACAAATCACAAACATTTGTGAGAAAGGTCTCAATTTAAACACTCATGAAAGCAGAAAAGACAAGGAGGTGAATGGGGGTAGAGGGCCCAGCAAACTCAACAGCAAACAGTGTGACAGCACAGCTGCGGTAGGCAAGGTGCTAGGCACAGTGACAGAAAGGATGAATGACTGAGCACATATTTGGAGGCTATCAGCATGCACATATAATAAAAGCCAATTAGAGGCATATGACAGATTGTAAACCTCTTGTGTGTTGTTTTAAAAAAGCATATTTTCAGCTTGTCTGCCTTTACAGAGCTTCTCAATAACACAGTTTTACTCTGGCTGAGAAATTACAGGCATCCCGCCCACACTACGCAAAGCCTGACATTTCCAATCACATCATCTTTCCTTTCATTTTTAACAGGGGAAAAAACAAAAAAGAAAAGAAAAAGAAAAAAACGATACCTCAACATGAATTATCATTTGTAAGTGGAGCCAGATGTGGATCCATCCACAGCTTCTGGAGCTGATCAAATGGTACTATGTCTTATAAACAGCATACCTGCCTCACCATTACCACTAGCTATAAACAAGCTGAGTGACTGCCTGACATTAGCTTCCAAAGTTAATGATAAACTCAACAAACTGGTGGCTACTGAAAAGGATATTTGCGTTGTAACTTCATGAAAATAGTGAAACAGGGCTGATCTTTCATATGCTCCAAACAGACCCAAGCAAGATTGCTCAAGTGCATTTAGAAGAACTGCTCTTGAATGTGTGAAAGACTATGTTTTCCTGATACAGACATGCTGAAATACAGGACGGTGGACATACCCTCCGCAGTGCAAAGGAGACCCGTGGTGGGATACTCTACCTCCTCCTACTCACAAATGAATGTGACAAAACGGGTGCTTGTGCTCCTATCACTTTTGCAGAGAGGCAAGGACTCAATAACATCTTGAAATGCTTCCCGGCCCTTTTTTTTTCCTGGATGAAATTCTGAAATCTCTTTCATTCATCATCTCTTTCTCAGCCTTAGAGCTGTCTGTCTCAGCACAGCCCACACAACTGCTATGTCTGCGAGGAAGGGTACTCAGCACCCTGTGAGAACGTTGCAATGCAAGACAAGGCAGCAGCATGGGACCACCCATCCTTCATTCCAGTTTGCTATGCCAGAAACCATGAAAACACAGAGAAGGGCATCAGTCCAAAGCGCACAGGCTCTGAGCAATAGCATTCCTTGATTTCAGCAGAGATTGGATTGGGTCCTCAAGCAATTTGGAAGACAACTGGCCCAAGATATGTGTGACAACCGGTGTTCAGGACGTGTACGTTTGCAAACACCTCGCTATGATGAACTTCTCAAGAGTATTTGCACCTTTTGCTCCTGAGTGCTGGTAGGGGTTTGTTAGCTACAGTAGTGAGGGGAGAGGTTTGTAGACAGCTCCCACGTTGACCGACTCACCCCCACAAATGGCACCTGCTGCTTCAGCACCCAGGGGAACATTAGGACATCAGGCGGTCTACCAAAATGAACAAAAATCCAGAGAAAAACTCCAGGAAAATGGGCTCTCTCACCAAGGAGGACTAAGCACTAGAAGCCCCTTAATCTTGTGTTGCTCTGCTTTGTGGCTATCATTTGCAGAATAGGATGGGGGGATGCGGTTGCAGATACCTACTGGTGAGCACTGAGTTGGCTCTGCAGAATCCAGAGGGACAAGGCAGGTCTAGGCAGGACGTACATCTCTTACCCCAGTTTCTGTTAGACCTGCTCTGTGTGCTTTGGAGGTGAAATTTAGCCTACAGTCAAGCACTCGGGTAACAGGACTGGCCTTCTAAAACACACAGAAGCAGGATTTTCTGTGGCTCCTTGCAGACACATGCACAAAACCATGGCATGAGGGAGACTTAAAGGCATGAAGATGGGAGAAAGAAAAAAGGAAAGGGGAAAAGCAGGCTGAAATGGTGTTTCTTATTTCAATGTCATGATATTTCAGGCAATTATACTTTATTCCATTTCTTAAGGTCTGACTCAGGATTTTGGAAGGTTTAATGCTGGCATTACTGGAGAAGAAATATGACATGAAGATAAATTTAGTTAGCAAAGAGCCTGATTCAAATGGCTATGATTTTGTTTTTAGATAGTGCAAAAAAAATAGGCTGACATCTTTGTTGAATAATACATCTGGGATAACATCCTCCTCTGCAAGGAGCCCCAGCTCTGCTTACACTCTGTTGGAGGGCTATTTAGTGGCATCCAAGGGATTACAGATGGGCTTTGACCCGGCTCCTTGCACGGGGACAGACGTCATTCTCCGGGAGATCTGCTCTACCAGTGAACCTTGGTGTTCTTCTATGCTCAAATAATTTCATCTGAAAGTTCCTGCCATTCATAACATTGAATCTAATATTGCACTCATTATCTGACAAACCTTAAAAAGGAAGGGTTCTACCAGAGCTTGCCAGCTGCCCAAGGCATCAGACAGCACTCAGGAGAGGTTGCTGTGAGGGTCTGGACTTCTCCTCTGTTCGCCTTGACAGCTGCCTTGCATTAAATGTCCCTTGAAAAGATTTTAAACATTTCATTATCTTGCATCTCCCAACATAATCAGCCCCCAAAGTGCCCAACTTAGCATGCAGCCTGCAGTAAACAAATCAATATATGCATGATATGTCATATTTTCTAGCCTAACAGCTCTGGCAGTGCTCCTTAAGGGGAAATACTCAACCAAACCCAGTATTCAGACAGGGAGGTTTAAATTAGCAGGAGAGTCATACTGATGCTGGCAGGTGCTCCCATCATCCGGCTGCATTGTGTGAAAGCAGAGCTGGTCCTTGCACTCTGCAGCGGCGGAGATGAGACAGCGGCAGAGGCTGCAGGAAGTGGTGGGCTGGATGTGAGGGCTGGATTCTGAGCGTGCCCCAAGTTTGGATGCAGCCATGAGCATCTAGGGGGCTCCTGCAACACTAAAAAAACATCGACATTCATTGCATGTTCCTTGTTTTTTCCCCAAAATGCCTTGACTTACATTACATCCCATGGTGCTGAGAGAGGGATGCTGGCTCTGCTTCCAGCAATGTGTCCCAGAAGGGTAACCTACAGGGTTTCTCTTGGTGGATCTAAAGCTAATGGTTCTGGTTGCTGAGAACTAGTGGGATTTGGCACATTTGGTTAGCCCAGGAGAAGGACATGCTAAAGAAAGGGCTTAAGGAGTGGAGTTAACACATGCTCATTAACAGCCTACTATCTGCTATGTGTTGTGGGAGTGAGCTGAGCTCATGATTTGCAGGTGCACAGGCTGTGTCCAAGGCTCTTGGGGCACCTTTGTCCTTCCAGCTCCTCCCTTGGCCACAGGTCTCGTGAACCTGTATTGGTTTCCTTCACTGCTCTGCGTGGATGTTGCCATTGCTTACACAACAACAAACAGCTTTGGAACAGCTAGATTTTACAGCACATCTTTTCAGTCCTGAGGACTTGCCGAATACCAGCGTGTGTTCCTGCACACAGTGGCTCCTTGTCCTTGGTCGTGCTGGCACCATGAAGCAACATCACCTGCGCACACCCAGCTCGGGATAGGAACTCAATAACCAGCGCACAGTTACAACAGCAGTGACAAAAGGATAGAGCTTGCTAATGATGGGGCACATGCCCTGACTGCTTAGGAAAGTGCAAGGGAATATTTACAATCAAGTAATGGCATCCGGAAGAAACAAAACTGGGCACAACCCCACTTGGGTAAAGTTGACAGTGGATTGAAGATCTCCTTCTCTGGAGATCTTCCAAACCCACCTGGATGCCACCCTGTGCTCCGTGCTCTGGGTGTCCCTGCTGGAGCAGGGGGTTGGACTCGATGATCCGTAGAGGTCCCTGCCAATCTCGACCCTTCTGTGATTGAAAGACCCTGACTATAGTCGGCAGAGGGATTGGAGTTATGATGAGTTGGTGAACTCAGATGAAACTATGAGGATTGGATGGCAGTGAAAGGGAGGATGGTGGTAGAAACACTCTGAGGAACACATCCTGCCCTGGACAGAGCAGGGAACATCTCTCTGGGATACCGCTATGGGACATGCCACCTCCCAAGGCACAGGCAGGGCTGGTCCCTGCTGTGACCTCTAGGCAGCAGGACAACCAACACATGGCTGAACCCTTACTTTCTGCTGAGGATAAAAGCTGTCAACAAAGTCCTAATGAAAAAACAAACATGAAGAAAAAAGCAGAGCTAATTGCTTTTTGACTGCAGAACAAAGGCCACTCCTCTGCCTAATTACACTGTGAAAATGAGAAGAATTTAAACAGGAATTGTAAATAATGACACAAGCAAAGAATCAGGAGTGAGTGCCTACAGAACCTGAATGCATGCCTGAACATAAAGATTCAGGCAACAGCTAGAAGAGGAAACAAAAAAAAAAAAAAAAACAAGGAAAGTATTTGACTCATTATATGGAATTAATTCTCTGCTCCTCCAGCACCTTCTTTCTCAGGCACTTCAAGCACTTTGTACATTCTGGTAAATTTATGCTTTATAATACTCCAGAGAGATCCTAGAGCTCAGAATCATCTACTTTGTTTGGTAGACTGGGGAAAATGCATCATTACGAAGCAGTCTGAGTCACTCACCCACGGAGCCTGGGAAGCCTGGAGTGCAGCTCCCACTCAGAGAAACAGGGATTTTTTTCCTCCTCTTCTCACCACTGAACCACAAGCTTTTGCTTTGCAGGCAACCACACGGCTTTGCAGGGCTGCAGATCTCATGGTCTCTTGAGAGCACTGCATTCCCCAGCTACTCCAGGATCTCTGTGAGGTGCACCAAGATCAGGCTCCCGTGTATGCAAAGGAAAAGGAAAAGAAATAATTTTCTTCCTCGAGCAGTCAGCGTGGGAGAAACGATGTGGGGAAGCAGGACAAGGAAAATAAGGTGGGATTTGAATCTGTAGTGTCCGCATTTGAAGAATGAGTTCTGTGCTTTCTGAAGGGTGCATGGAGACACAGGTCAGGAAAGAGGAAATGAGACAAATTCACATTTTACCAAGTAGAGTATAGTTAACCTGCAGAACTACCTGTGCCATTAAGTCCTTGCATTAAACAGAAGATGTCAGACCTTCTGTTTGACACCTTAGAGAAAGAAGTATGATATATGACAAAAGCATGCATCCTTACAAAGGTGTAATCCAAGACCCGACCTGAACCCACTGCAGAGAAAGAGAAGATTCAGTAACATCCCAAGGGTCCAGACAGTCAGATATCAGAAGTAGAGTGACACAAATTGAGCATTTCCTGGCTGCTAAAGCACAGCTCTGTGACTCAAGCCTGCCCAGGCAGGAGAGCCTGGGCACAAGCCACTCAATCCTCTCTTCTCCGTTGCCTCCACAGCTGCAGCTCCCATATCCCCAGAGGGCCATGCAGAGCCCCTCAAAGGTGCTGGGGGCAGAAAGAGGCTCTCACTGCTGCACAGCTGCCAACAGCACTGTCATAGCCACCCTTCAGGCTACATCATTACATCCAGCTCCAAAAAAGCCCCAAAGGCACCCTATCTGTCATAGCATTTAAGCCTGATATTCCCACTTGCAGTGAAGCAATAGAGGAGGTGAGCTTGCCCTCTGAAATGCTAAGTGCTGCATGTGAATCAATAGTTCTTTCAACAGTTGCTGTTGTTTTGTTTTGCTTTGTTTTAATCAAAGAGGATTGGGGAGGCAGAGACCATTAACATGAAGGAATTAAAGTAAATGGAAATGACATGGCAACAAGATGAAGTCTGAGTGAGCTCCGTGACATCGGTTGGAGGTTGTTCAAGACATGGATTAGATGTGCTTCACAGAGAGTGCGGAGGAACTGTCAAATCACAATCAAATTCAGAGGTGCTGAAAAAGATGAATGTCCAAAGCATTTTGTCATCAGGTTTCGTAAGTGTGGCTTTGTGTCCCAGGCCACTGACAGTGCGAGGAGCATGGTCTAGCCCGGTGCTGTCTGAATGTTAAGACCTCAGCATCACTGGCTCCCCCAGAGCCCCTGTGCAGCCCTGGCCCTCTGTACTACATACCAGAGAAAGAGCAAGGTTTCACACCACATGCCATAGTTGCTGCTTCTGGGCATGGTCTATGGTTATGCAGGGTCAGATTTTGCTTCAAGCCAAATCTGGGAGGCCCGTGCCCAAATGGCCACAATGGGAGAGCCAAACTCAGGGAACAGCTTGTTACAGGGCTAGAGCCTGAACTGCCTTGATACAGGCCTGGTACTTCCCTTTTGAGATCATGGGGCTTCACTCGGTGGCTGGCAGGGAGAGATGTTCATGCCACGTCAGGCTACACCACCATACCGTGGCCATACCAGAACTCTGCTCTGAGCCCCACAGACAGCCTGGGTCTGTGGCCTCAGTATTTCCACAGCGCAGCTTTGCTCCAGGGCAGTCCTCTTCTCTGAAATACAGACAAATCCCCACAGCTTTGTGAAGAGAAAGTGATTCCCTGCAAAGGCCCAAGTCCCCAGAAAGACTGAAAGGTAAATTGCTAGCAGACGATAAAAGATTTTCAGTGACAGAAGCAGCATTGCAAGATCTGACATGATGAAATCACTCAGCCTTGAAATCTCTGATTTGCAGCAGGAGGTGCCGGACGGATCACAGACCCTGCCATGTGCTCCTTCAAGCCTGCTCTGTCCATCGAGCAGCTGGGAAGGTCCTCAGCAACTGCTGCCACCCACCTGCCACCCCATGACTTCACTAGCACCAAGGGGCCCAGCCAGAGAGCTTTTTCTGGCTGCAGGGGTTTTGGGACTTTAGGAAAGTCCAACGAGATCTTGAGTTCAATAAATCCTACTTACTTTAACTTCCCAATTAGCCACCCCAATAGGCTGTAAACTCTGTGTGCCTACTACATCCATCACTACCAGCCAACTAAGCTGTGCTGTTTGCTTGTATTACTTCAAAACCAAAATTACCCTGACACACTATAGAAGTGAACAGATTCTCTCTTAGGCCCTGACTTCAGACTATAAGTGTGGTTTCCTCTCTGTCTGGAAAGCGGATGTGTTATCCAGAGGTCTGAAAACGTTACGCTTGGGAAGTCAGCAGGGAAATTCTGCCTGGATGCCTTGGCCCCCCATTTCACTGAGCTGGCTTTAGCCACTGGTGCAGGAGGCTTTATCCAGAGCACTAGACTGTATGCAGGAGGAGCGGGCATGCAGCCCGTGCTGTCAGCTCCGCTGCAGGGCCACAGGATGGGCAGGGGAGCATGCAGGATTCTGGCATCTCCAGCCAAGGAACCGCACATCAGAGACTGGGAGCACCCACTCAGCTCAGGTTCTCCAAAAGCAGCAGCTCAGTTTAGGTCCTTCTCATTCTAAGTCTTGTAGTGTTGTGAGATAATTTAAATATTTGCATTTCCGTAGCAGTAGCTCTTTACCTGCTCCCTGCCTAAATACTCTGAGGTGATCAAAGATAGGAAAGAATTGAGGAGAACCATGTTTGAACCAATTGCCTCCCCCTAGTCATGTGCTACACTGCTTTTAGACCTCAGGAGAGGGAGCATTGGGAAGGGAGATGAAGACAAACACATGAAGCAACTGAGCTCAAGCTCACATTTCCCTTCAGCTCCCATTGGGCTTCACGCAGGGTCTTGGTTGAAGAGTGTCGAACAGGAGGCGTTGTCCTCAGGTGAATGATAAGGGATGGTAGGAAGAATAACAAATACTTTTTTCCCATGAAAGGATGTTTCTATAGAGAAAAGCAATGATTTGTGGAAAAAAAACAAAACCAAAACCAAAAAGGATGACAGCAACTAACCAGATGACAAGAGCTCCCAGGCAGGGAGCTCTGCTGGGCACAGCTTTCTCTCTCCTGCAAGGAGAGCACATTTCCCTCTTCTCTGGGACTGAAAACCAGACCAAGGCAAGACCTTGACTACGTGGCTAACAACTCCCACACAAACTCCACTACAGCATGATGCGCAGGGGAGAGGCAGAGGGGCCCCATTCCCAGGCTATTGTGGACCTCTCTTCTGGGCAGAAGTGGTCAGGACCCAGAAGATCAAAGATTATTTATGCCAGTGAGAGAAAAATCAGCGCTGGACATAAGGAAGCCAGGGGCTCCCATGTCAACCCTGGGAGAACTCAGTTCTTCATCTTGTAGTGTTTTTTCCAAAGCAGGGGAATGGCAGTAACAGCAACAGTACAAGATCCCTCCATCCTCTCCTGCTTCTGGCGAAAAGGCAGAAGGCAAAAGCATCTGCTTTGTAGTGACTTAATTGTTACTGCGGACACATGTCTACAGGATGCCTTATGCTAAAGACATCTTAATATGCAAGAGAGAAACATTTACAAGCAGAGGAGCATGTGGTGGGTGAAAGGGTACCTGGCACCTAGCTTTGCTAACCTGGGCACCGGGACACCACCGGATGCCAATTGCATCAACCTTGTAGAAGAAGCTCCCAACTCTTTGCTGAGCCTGTTAACACCAACAAGCATCATGGCAACATGAGGCTTTATGTTCCAGCACCTGTATCACAGCCCACATGAGGCTGCATGCTCACCCATCACACAGCAGCCTACAAATAGTTTCACCTTCTGCCAGACTACAACATACCTCAACTAAGAAGACGGGTGGCCATCAAATCCTCCAGCCCTTCTCCTTAAAACATCCACAGGCAACATGGCCCCTCAGTGACTGTGAGCTCTGTTTGGGGCTCCCCTGTAAACACTTGTATTATTGTCTGTTTCGACAAGGGGCAGTTGCTTCTGGAAAACAAACAAACAAACAACAACAACAACAACAAATAACAACAAAAGTTGTTTGGTGATGGGGAGAATGTTGGACACAGGAGCTGGCAACCAGCCTGTGAGAACAGAGGACTTCCACACCCCTGTCTCTGTGGAAACGTCCTTCCCTTGCAGTAGAAGTGCAGGAGTCCGCGACTGGTGAGACGTGACAGAGGGCATAGAAACAGTTTCCAGGCTGGGTGATGGGCAATCTCCCACCCCACGCAGGAGAGCCTCACCAATGTGCACGCTAGAAATGGGATACTGCCGGCAGTCAGGGGGGTGCGTGGTGGCTGAAGCACAAAGGGCTTCCCTGCCCTGAGCCGGGAAGCACCTCTTGGAGAATGGCTTGTGCTCAGGTGAATCACAGTCTCTGGAGAGCTATTTATTGTGCATACTCCATGCAGTGAATGCTGGTGTGGTGAGGAGATGCTCTTTGTGATCACTTGGAGACTGTAAATTCCCATTTATCCGAGGTTTACACTGAAGTTGCTGTTGTGCTTTCTGCATGGGTTTCAAGGGGCAGAGCCCTGGTCTGCGCTTCAGCAAAAGTGGGTAGAGTGGGTCTTAATCTGCCCCTCCTTCATCCTTCTGCCTAAAAAGTTGGTCTTGGGGTTTAATAGGAGAAGGAATTATGGTATTTCTTGCACTTGTTGTAAATATTCTTCTACCTCAGCAAACTAATGCTGCTCTACGTAAGAGACCTCAGGAATATCTATCTGCAAGCAGCAAAGGCATTTGAGCACGCAGGAGGTGTGTTTTGTGTGCTGGCACTAGCCCATGCAAGCAGAGCAGAGATGCAAGAAGGGAACTGCTCCAAAGAGAGCAAGCAAAGCACTGCAGTCTAGAGTACAACTAGAGCCGTGACAGCATTTTTTGCCCCCTTCCTCAGGAGACAGACCGAAGAATGGCGGATGGCATCCTCCTTGCCAGCTTGTACATAACAGGCAGCTTCTGAAAGGGAAAACTGTGCCAAAAAGCGCACCATCATAACCCCTGAAACCTCAGAGTCTGTCTGATACCTACGAAGATCTTTAGTCCATGGCTCTACACCCGGAGCTAGAAATGAATCGTCAGTCTCCACTGTCCTGGTTTACTTGTGCTGGTGGTATCTGCTTCTCAAGTTGTTGATTTGGCACAATGTCTCTCTCCTCATCCTTTCCCAGATATACTCAGAGATCACATTTTGAGCGTGGTTTTGACATCTTCTTGGTTGCAGGTTTGGAGGCATATTCCCAGGAAGAAAAAACATAATACATGTGTGCTAACCAGGAACACATATGCAACCCTGGCTGTGGGACTCCAGGAAGATAGTTTAGAAAATAACCAGTATAAGATCTTTGCTATGTTCCAGTTGACCCTGTTACAGAAAGTCTGGAATTAGCCCTATGAAAACATTGTGGCTATGGCTCTGGGGCGAGTGGAGCAGTACTATTATGATTTGGATTGGTGTAACACTTCAGTCATTTGAGGTCAGGCTCTGTTTCATGCATGGTGACCTCTTGCCTGAGCTTGTCCAGCAAGAGTGGGAGGGATGCACAGACACTCTGTCATCAGGCTGCCCCAGGGACTAGCTTATAGCTGAGAGATGTCAGGCGTTTTGGAAACCCAGCCTGCCATCTTTCAATCTATAATTCTGTATTTGTAGGAAAGGACTGCAAGTTTGCCCATCCAGCTTTTCTTTGCTTTGTCTCCTTCCACAGTGAAGCTTGGGTGCTGGGACCAAGCTCTGCACTTTACTCTGCATTCCTGCCAAGCTGGGACCTTGTGCTACTGCATTTCAGGTAAGAGCTGGCAATTACACAAGACCTTGTGCTGGCTGCTGCATCCAAAATCTCCTTCCCTGGTCAGTTCAAAGATAAAGACAGAAATACAGTGCAGAATACAAAATGGACTTTTCTTTAAGCAATGGCTGCACAATAGGCTATATCAGGAGTGTGGAGACTTTTGAGGCTGCAGCATCCCTCCCTCTGCTCTGTAAAAGGATAAATATATCCAGGCCAGCTTTCATGGCTCCAGGTTCAACCTGTTCTTCTGCCTCCTGCAGATAATAGGCTCCAGAAAGCCTTTTGTAGCTGAGATGCAGAAGCTATTTCAAGCCTGCAGTAGTGTCCAAGGGTTATCAGCTGGATGCTGCATGCTTGGGGCTGGGATGCACATGGTCACATTCCTCTGCAATCCCCATAATTTAGCACCAACAGGTAGCGTGGTGCTGACAGGCTGAGGCAAATTGCTCCTGCATATGGGATCCCTGCATTTCAGGGCTCCAAAATAAGGCTTGCAGCCAGATGAAAGCAAACAGCTACTGGGTCATTTATCCAGACATAGCCAGTTATGGTGTCAGAATGAAGATTTGCTTATTGCCTGTCTCCAAAATGCTCTGCTGTTTCTGCATGCACTGAGTTAGTTCTAAAATCACCATGCTTTAAGTAGAGCTGTGGCAGTTGCTGAGCAACAAGCACCTGAACGCGCTGCAAGAGCCGATGGTCCTCGCACAGAGTCATACAGCCTATTGTCCTTCCATGTCCGGTCCTGCCCAATTTTTCCCTATGCTCCTCTGCTTGTGGCGAGAACAAATCCCCTTTACTCCATCCCATGTAGGCTTGGAAGCAGTACACACTGAAGCCATTGCAGTGTGCTGCACCTTGGTTTATTTTGTTTGTATTTGCCTCGTAGCATTATAGATCTGGCCTTTGTTATTTGTGTTTCCAACTCTTCCCCTACAGAGTACATTAGTTACTATGGAAACAATTATTCCATTGCTATGAGTAATCTTCATGACAACTACAAAAGTCAGTTCCTACACTGCACCTTCTACTTAATTCAGTCAGCTGCTAATTAGATATTCCCTTGAAAGTGATCAAAAACTCTGCCACCTATAATCTGCAGGGAAAAAAGGGGAATTTTTTTTTTTGTCTTTTTTGGAGTCACTGCTTTGATCGTTTTATGCTAACTTGGCATGAACCAAGAAAAAAAAATAAAAAGGTAGATGCTGGAGTACCCACTTCCTTAATATAGGGAGGACCAGAGGACATTCAGTTGGATATAGGAAGCACTGTCAGACTTGCAGCATCAGAGCCTGAATTGCTGAGCAAGCAAAAACCATTCCCTTGTGCCAAAGTACTAGATGTTCCTTTCACAAGAGAACCAGAGGCAAAAGGGGGATCAGTCATTCTCTGCATGCTGGGTACCACATCTGGCTTAGTTGCTGCCTGCAAAAATTATACGAATGAGATATGATGAAATTGCCAAATGGGTCTCTCACAAGCTGTCCGCAGAGGGTCTGCAGGTGGCCCTGCATCTCTGAGCCACCAGCCCAGCCACCTGGAGCAAGCTGGCTGCTCCTGGCTTTGCCCACACCTCAGCAAGCCTGCGAGCCTGGTCTGCAAAACTGCAGAGCTGCCTTTGGCTGCACCAAGCTCAGTGGGAATGGGAGTTTGGATCAAGTCCCCGCCGGATTTGTGGAAGTAGATTTAGAAGGAAGAATGTCCTCACGTCTTTGCCCAGCATGAAGTGGCTCATCTGAGGAGGCTCCCCGCTGACAAACTCGCTGTTTTTTCAAGTTCTGCTAAATGTGAGATGTCAGACCGGCACTGCCAGGTCCCTGGTAAGAGCTGATCATACAAAACCAGGTTAGTGTTAGCAATCATATGAGCTCTTTGGTGTGGAAAGGGGCAGGGGCAAAAAGCAGACAAAAAAAAAAAAAAAAAAAAAAAAAAAAAAAAGATCTGAACTCAAAGCTCAAATTCCCAAAGAATATGATTTTCCAGTGATCTCTCACGGAACAATAAACCCAGAGAATTCCCTGGATTGTGACAGTCACCCCTCCTGGATGTTCTCTCTACACATGTGGACGATAACAGGGTGATCGGCCAGCATAGTTGAGTGGCCAGCATAGTTTCACCTAGAGGAAATCATGCTGAATAAATCTGAGTCTTCTATGACAGAATGACTGTCTGGGTAGATGAGGAGAGCAGTGGCTGGTGTCTACTTTGACTCCAGCAAGGCTTTTGACACCGTCTCCCATCCTCATGGGTAACGTCAGGAAATGTGGGCTAGATGAACGGGCAGGTAGGTGGATTGAGAACTGGCTGAATGGCAGAGCTCAAGGGTTGTCATCACTGACGCCACCTAGATGAAGGCTTGTAGCTAGTGGTGTCCCTAGGGGACAGTGCTGAGTCCAATCCTGTTCCATTTACTTCTTAATGACCTGGATGAAGGCACAGAGTGCCCCTCAGCACGTTTGCTGATGGTACCGAGCTGGAGGAGTGGCTGAGACCCCAGGGGGCTGCACTGCCATTCAGAGGGACCTGGCGAGGCTGGAGAGCTGCGCAGAGAGGAACCTCATGGAGTTCAACAAGGGCAAGGGCAGGGCCCTGCAGCTGGGGAGGAAGAACCCCCGGCACCAGGACAGGCTGGGACCGACCTGCTGGAGAGCAGCTCTGCAGGGAAGGACCTGGGTCCTGGTGGACAAGGTGACCATGAGGCAGGAATGTGTCCTTGTGGCCAAGAAGGCCAATGGTACCTGGGCTGCAATGGCAAGAGTGTTGCCAGGAGACTGAGAGAGGAGATCATCCTGCTCTCCTCAGCCCTGATGAAGCCGTATTTGAAGTCCTGTGTCCAGGTCTGGGCTCCCCAATACAAGTGGGATGTGGAGGTACTGGAAGGAGGGCAGCACAGGGCTGCTGAGAAGATTAGGAGCCTTGAGCCTCTCTGTGATGACGAGAGGATGAGAGCGCTTGGTCTGTTTAGTCTAAAGAAGAGAAAGCTGAGAGGGGATCTTATCAGTGTGAACAAATATCTTAAGAGAGTGTCAAGAGGATAGGGCCAGACTCTCTTCAGTGGTGGCCAGCAGTAGGACAAGAGGCAACGATCACAAACTGAAACACAGGAAGCTCCGCCTGAATTTGAGGAAAAAACTCTTGACTGGGAAGATGACACTGGGGCACTGTCGGAAAGGCTGTGGAGTCTCCTTCTCTGGAGACATTCAAATCCTGCCTGGATGGGGTTCTGTGCAATGGGTGACTCTGCTTGTAGATGGGGGTGGGCTGGGTGATCTCCAAAGGGCCCTTAGTCATTCTGTCTCTCTGCGACTGGATTTATCTACATTCCAGCAAGTCTAGGAGCCTCTCTCTCTTTCCCCACATTCGAGGGTCTCTGGCTGCCAGCTGGCATGAGGAAGTGTGCTGGGAGCATGCCAAGGACTTTGGTCAACAAACTGGGAATGGAGCCACTTGGGAAAGCAGCAGGGCTTCTTTCCCCTCTGCTGGGGGCTGTTCCTAAACGAGCCCCAGCAGTGATCATTGCCCCTGCAAATATCTCTGCACAAGGCATTAGAGTGCAGGGGCACATCCCATGCCCGCTGGCTGCCAAGCTTTGAGCCTCATCCCAAGTTTTCTCCCTCAGGGAGGCTGAGGTAATCCCAGGCCAAGAAGGGCTCTCTGACCACTTCTGTAGAGCAGCAGGTGTGCTGCCACGTGCACACGCAGGCGTCAGGGTGCCCATGGCCCCCAGGATCTTGGGTGAGCTCCCTGCTCCTGTAGGTAGGCCTCATAAACAGACTTGTTAGCAAGAAGTATGAAAGGGGTGAAAATAAAGCAATAATGAAAATTGTTTCCTTTTTTATTATTTTCCTTTGAAAACCTGGAACGCTATCAAAATAAAAACAAACCAACAAACAAAAAAAGAAATGAAGAAAACACCCACTCGATAAATCAGTGGAAAGGCATATTAATGAACTATTCCTAAAAAAGATAGCCTCGCTTAAAAACTCTGAAATGTTATCATTCACAAACATGCTGCTGTCCTATTTTATGTTATTGAAAAGGCACAAAAATACTCTCTTTCCAGTAGCACCTGCCAGTTCCAGCTCTATAAGCCCATCACAAAAGAATGTCCAATCCTGCAGCAGTCACCTGCACCGGCATCGTTCTCCTGTTTAGTTGTGTGTGGCATTAAATCTCCCTCTCTCTCGAGCAAGGCACAGCCCAGGGATGTTTTGCTAGATTTGCCAGGTTAATTTTGAAGTCAAATCACATAAAGCTGTAGCAGAGAAAAATAAACTCAAGATATCTTAATTCAAAGCCCAAAGATATAACCATAAGATCCTTGGTGGAAGGTAGTCTGCACTGCTGAAAATAAATCTCTATTTCTGCTTGTTTTAAACATCTACAAATATATATATATCTATTTTATAATATTTATCCTTGCAACATATCTTATATCTTTCATTAGCTGTTTAGGTTTTAGGAGAAGCGGGTATTATGGATGAGCACTGGCTGCTGTCCTCCAGACTCGACAGAAATGTTATGAGATCTTGTCTGGGCAAAAAATTTACCCTCGCTCTCCTCAGACAGAACAGAGCTCCTGTCCAGGAGTTGCTCCTGAGCCCGGCTGAGCCTGGCTCTGCTGTGCTAGGACACCTCTGACCCCACCAGCCCTGTCCCGGTGGGTGATCCACGGCATCCACCTCTTTCCCCACTCTGGGGACTGCGGATTTTTCCATGCTTTCCATGCAAGTCAAGCTTCTAACAGGGCCTTGCTTTGCTACATGGCCTTTTAATGATGCCCTTGGGATGCTGGAAGAGCTGCCAGCATCCAAAGGAAAGACTTCCACCAGCACAGCTGCAGCCCAACCCAGCCCAAGGTGGTGGCAGAGCAAAGAGCACACATGTCACAAGTCCCACAAGAGCTGCATCAATAGTTCAGTCTTTACCTTCCTTTTCCTTCCAGAAACATTTCAATTCATCCCTACCTGCCTGCAAACTCAGTTCCTTCCCTGTGCCTTTTACAAGACCTTGGCAGGTTGCTTCTCCTAGGGAGGTGGTCTCTGAATTTCCAGCCCAGAAGGATTTAGATTTTGTTAATACGGTTTGGAGTGGAATTTTTTAACGCTAAGTAAGTTTTGGCCTGAGCCAAGGATGCCCAGTATCATAGAGCATAGAGAAGGGCAGCATAGAGAAGGATTCAAAGGAAGGATTCACTGAAGCTAAGCAGACTTAAAAGGAAAAGATGTGATTTCTGTGATTAATCTCCTTAATGCAAAGAGCATTTTCTGTGACGTCAGTTTAATGAGTCAACACTTCTTCCACAGGGCTGCAAAGTCCTCTGCATGCTCCAGCTCCTGCAGTCCCGAGAATTTCTGCCTTTTATTCAGAATAAAAAGTACCAGACCCCCTGGGGCAAGAAGAACAGCTGGGAAATGGAATAGAAGTCCCCCAGGAGGGGACAGAAAAGGATGCAGCTCAGTGGTCTTAAACCAGGCAAATGGTTTGGGAGTCTTGTGTCTGCCTCCACGCAGGCTGCCGCTGCCACCAGGACCTACCTACCCTCCACCCCAGAACCCTTCAGCGCTACAGATGGGGACTCTTATCTCTGCTGTGCACATGAGGGGCTGAGGCAGTGGGATAAGGGCAATGCTGTGCTGCCCCCATTGCAATATAGGGTGCGGGGACACAGCACGGAAGCTGCCTGCAGGGACAAGCAGGGTTGGGCCAGTCAGTCCAGCTCAGCACAAGCCACTACTTTGTACGAAGTTGGCAGGTGACACCAATGCTGTCACGGGCATGGGGGAGGCTCGGTCCCAGGGAACATTTATTGGGGCATCCCAACAGGTTCCCTTCATCGGTATCTCCAAAGAGCCATCCCTTGGTTGCACATTTCAGCCAGCGTTGACGGCAAGAGAGCAGATGGGCAGAGGCTGCAAAGCAGATGGAGAAAAGGAAATTTGGACATAATGTGAAGGCCCCTAAGCATCTTGTTAGGAAAACACACATGACAGGCAATGTCTGAAAGGTGGACCAGCCTACATCCATGCACAAGCACAAAGCCAGGAAGGAAACGATGCAAGAGGGGGACGAAGCACAGCCACCATTCACAGGCAGATCACCAAAACAATCCAAAACACCCGGGGGCTGCAAAGAAAGCCCGATCTCCTAAGACACACCCATGCACTCAGGGCCTCAAGTTTGCTGACTGCACTGTTGTGGATGGAGACCTCTATCCCAGACCTCTCATCAACCCTTAGAGATAATCAGAAAATAACAGACAATCCTTAGGAAATAGCTGGGCCTTATCCTGGGGTGTACCCAAGGCGGGAAAGGCAAGGACAGTTTGTTCTTCCACCCATCACTCTCCCCGCTCTTGCCGGGGCAGCAGGCCCAGCCGCAGCACAATGGCCAAGCCAAAACACTCGTGGAAATGACTTGGGAAGCTGCCTGCCAACGGGAGCAGGGCGGTGAAAACGGGCAAAGTGGGACTGGTTTGCTGGCTGTATATTGGTTTCTGCACCCCTCTGCTGGACAGTCAGTAAAATTGCTAAAATCAAAACAAAACATGGAGAATAACAGCTGTGATGTTAAAAAAAAAAGGAAAATAGACATAGCATTTTTCATGAAAATGCCAGTAAAAGAGAAAACATGTCATCAGAATTTCAAAATGTGTGGAATATCTCCAACATCTCATGGATAGTCAGATTGGAATCAACATTAAACCCTCCACTCTCAAACCTATCCCATGAGGATAGCATAATACATAAGATTTTCATCAAGAGAACCACCAAAAGAAACATAAACCAAGAATTCTTGACACACTCATGTAGCGATATCAATATTACATGGGAAGCATTTACAAAAAAAAAAAAAAAAAAAAAAAAAGAATCACTCCTAATGCACTCCTAATGCTACATAAGATAGCACAGATGTTACCTGAGCTTGAAGATACCCCAAATTAGGGTGTTTCTGATCAAAGTTCAACCAAAAAATATTACCTGTATGTGTTGCATGCACATGGTGACACATTAAAATAGCATCATTAAAACAGCACTGAGGCAGCTACATACAAATTTCATATAGAGAAAGATAGATGTGTTGTATACCTCCATATACACACATATGACATATATACTATACATAAAGCATATTTAAGGTCTTAAATATGCTTCCAATTATCAAATAATACAGGAAATTTGGTCTCAGCATCTGATTAGCACCTCATTTGGACACAGACAGGATGACATTCCTCCTGTGACCCTCATTAGACACAAGAAGAGCCTTTGTCGAAATTGGAGGGGAGATTTTTGCTTGAGTCCATGATCATGTACAAGATGATGATACTCATCACATTGAGCAGTGCAGCTGGGGAGAAGAAGGAGCACGTTAACAGTTCCAGAATACCCATCTCTGTCTGCATGTGTAATCCCTGGCTATATCAACACCTATTAAGACCTTTTCTGGGTGCCTCTGCCTAGGCAGGAGGCCCATGGCAGGATGAAACCCTTATGCAGAGGTAGGAGCAAGAGACTGAAATGAGTTTGCATCCACTCTTGGCTGCTGTTCTGAGTTGGGCACTTTGAAGGTTGCACCCAGGGGTACTCACAAGACATTGAAGGATACTCACACACACATTGCAAAAAGGTAGTAGAAAAGGCCGTGTCCCAGCTAACAACGCACAAAATCTGTCTCATCAGTAACTTTGCTCATATATGTGAGGAGGTCAAGCTCTGGTTCAAAGCCCAGGCTGAAACACTTGTCAGGCAATAGCTGTTCCAACATATACCATGCTGGCTCTAAAGATGCTAAGGCACAACAGATGAATGAGTTGCTTCAACAACAGCCCCTAGGAGCTGTTAACACCTCTTGTGCTTCAGCTCTTTTAGAGACATTGTTTAGTTTGTGCCATGATTCAGTAAGGATGGCTTTTGGAGCTCTTATGTTTTAACAGGCTGATGCAGCTGGTGAACTAAAAATCAGCTGGTAATCATCCATTTAAAGCAGACTGATTTGTAACAACCTGTTTCTAAGACTGTTTTGTCAGTTTGCTCGCTTCCCCACTCGCATCCTGACTTTATCCTTTGCTATCCTTGCCTCTGGAGCTCTGTGAGAGAAGAAAGATGGTCTCATTGACAGGGCCCTTGGCAGCTTGAGGCTTCATCTCCAGGTCTGCCAGGCTCCCCCTGAAAGACCTTGTGTCATCTTTGTCTCTCGAAGACTCAGTTGTCCATGTACAAAATGCAAATGCTGGTACATCTGCAGGGAAATACTTTATTGATGAGGAGGTATTTGGGCTCCGGGGCCACAGTACCTGGATACAGTTGCCAATGGCCTGAACCGAATTTAGCCCTATTTTGCCTATAAATTCAAGTGTGATCTCCAGTATCAGTGATTGTAGGATTCACCCAAAGACTGGCTGTGAAAACCTGGCAAGAAAGCCTGTCCAGAGAGCTGCACACCACAGTCACCATCTGAACTGCCCCCTGGATTCAGGATTGGGTCCCCTGTCATGCAGCAGCACGACAGGGATGAGTTGATGGGAGAGGGAGGTGTAATGGAAACACGATCAGACCCTTGGCAGCAGCATCCTCGAGAACCAGTCTTGCAACAAACAGCTGGTGCATAATAAATGCATGAAATGCATATTTTATACTGTGTTTTCATGGGACACACACATGGCTGAACCTGCTCCTGGAAACACAGGAGAAATCTCATCCATTTCACACTGAGGGCTCCTTTGACAGCAGATTGTAAGAAACAATCACCAGCCAAATATCAGTACTCAATAGGACAGACAAATCACATAGTTTTTTTTTTAACTGAACTAACAATAAGGGACCCTTAAAAGATTACCAGAGCACTGCTTTGCGTCTCACAGATCATGATTAAATACAGATTTCAAGCCTTTTACCAAGAGATTAGAGTCTCTTAACTTTAGGAGGAAAAAAGATGGAGTGTAATTTCTTCTTATGACTCCTCTCTCCACTTCCACCGTGGAAGTAGCATAAAAAAGGTAACACTTATCTTTCTCCATTTTTCTGTCTCTCACTTTATCTTGAATGCCGAGCAGAAAGCATGAAAGGTTTGAACTTCCAACTTGCAATTTATAATTTTGCAGAGCCTGCAGGCCTGAAGCATCAGCCAGCCAGCTCTGGTGTATCAATATCCTATAGAATAGGGGACCTCGAATGTTTACAGAATCACAGAATGGTTCAGGTTGAAAGGGATCTCCAGAGATGATCTAGTCCAACCCCTGCTCCAGCAGGGACACCCAGAGCACAGGGCACAGAGTGGCATCCAGGCGGGTTTGGAAGATCTCTAGAGAAGGAGCCTCCACCGCCTCTCTGGGCAGCCTGTGCCAGGGCTCTGGCACCCTCATGGGAAAGTTGTTCTTCCTCACATGAAGATGGAACCTCCTGTATTTCAACTGGTACCCACAATCCCTTGTCCTGTCACTGGCCACCACCAAGAAGAGTTTGGCTCCATCCCCCCTGCAATTACCCCTCAGGTACTTGAATATGTTGATCAGATCCCTCTCAGCCTTCTGTTCTCCAGGCTAAACAGGCCCCACTCACTCAGTCTTTCCTCATACAATATGAAGACTTTGTTGCTCTGCGCTGGACCCTCTCTAGAGGCTCCATGTCCCTCTTGTGCTGGGGAGCCCAGAACTGCCTCCAATGTTCCAGGTGCCTCCCCAGAGCTGAGCAGAGGGGCAGAATCCCCTCCCTGGCCCTGCTGGCAACGCTCCTCCTGCTGCAGCCAGGAGTCCATTGGCCTTCTGGCCACAAGGGCCCAGTGCTGCCTGATGGGCAACTTGGTGTCAAGCAGGACTCCCAGGTCTCTGGTTACATCTTCTTTACTCTTATAATAAGCATAAGCAGTGATATTTCTCTGGAGAAGTGGCTCCTGTGGCAATAACTGTGCAACTCCACTGCTGTTTGCAGTCACCGCATGTGTGAGCTGCTCTGTATGAAGGCTTTAGTGCTACCAAACTGCAGAGGTCCCAGTGCCCTGGTTTTGGGCACCTCCGTTCTCCTCATTAGCAAGGTGCTTTTCAAGCAACAATCCAGAACAACTGCAGATGCGTTTAGGCAATTCCTTCTCCTTTCCCTTCTTACACCATTCCTTAGTAAAGGTGCCCTTAGTGCTACTCTGCTCCTCTCCTGCCTCCTCTCCCTTTTTCATTTCTTTGCTGCTTACTCATTTTTCCAATTTGCTCTTGCTTTTTGGAGATGCAGTTGTTTGTCCAGGCAGCCTTACTGCAGGAAGACTGACTTTTACTTCTTTGCTGTTCTTTGCTACCATTTGTCATCAATATGCTCAAGGTAGGGAGATCACAAGGACAATTCTTTACACACATTTTAAAAAAAGGCAGGAAAGTGGTGGGGCTGCCTCTATCACTCATGTTACATATGCCCTCTAGCTGAATGGACTGTTTTTTTCTCCATTTCTAGAGCACTCTCTGGGGACATTCCCACCCCCAATATCTATAGGTTGTGAAATGAATACCAATGGAGATGACAGAGCGCACAGGACGCAAGGACAGGTCCTTTGCCATGAAGAATTTATTTTCCCGTCAGGAGGATAAAGGAAATTCTCCATACCAAGCAGCGACAAAAGGGCACAGATGCTGAAATGAGTGTCATCAGCTACCACAAAGAAGCTCCACTGGCTGGGAGGAGGGCAAGGCACTGCAGGCCTGTCAGGAGAGGCTGTTCCTGAAGGTTCTCATCCTGCAGAGCATCTGCTTATAGGGAAGCCCTTAAGAACAGGCTTAGCCTTCCTTCTCATCCTGGAACTTAACTACAGGCTTACACATTATCTTGAACCATGCAAAGGAAATGTTAGCAAAAGCTATCTAATTGGGTTATTTCTGCTGAATCTTATATAACTCTTCTATTCTGTGGATGCCAGCAAAATTTCACAGGAATACTCTTACCAAAGGTTTTTCCTTTTTTTTTTTTTTTTAGTGGGTCAGAGAATCCTTATTTTCTTACAAGAACAGCAAGGGGAAAATAACGGACTAGAGCTATGCAAGGAAGAGGATCTTCATGACTAGACCTGCAGCTCTCACAGAGAAGACAAAAATGACATATAAGAATGGATTTTTTTAATTGTAAGTTTTTGGTGGGAGTCCTTAAGTTCTTGGCAGGAGAAGCCATTCTTTAGTTCTATGCATGCAACGCTCAGCACAACGGCACTGCAGTCCATGGAAAAGATTTGTGGATGTTACCACATTTTAGCAATAAAGAGCTGTAGTACTTTCCTCAGTTACCTTATTCTGAGCAAGTGCTGGTGCTTCAGAGCATTTTCTTCAGAAGAGAAGATAAAGACTAATACTGTGGAACCTCCTGTCTTCTTAGAGGGTGTGAACTGCCGGCTGGAGATAAACCCGTGTCACAGTAAGTAGTGAACTGGAATTACAGGACCAGGTTGGACGGAAGCTCTTGCTATCATTATAGCTGCTTTTTCTGTGATGGTATCAGAAACATCCCCAACTCCACAGATACTTCCAGAGTTCAAATGCTAAGCAGGGGTTCATGTTTAGCTAAACTGTTTCTAATCAGCAATTCCATGCAGACAGTATCCCAGCTCCAGGTTTGTTTGCATTAACACTGTTTCCTCTGTTAAAGACTCCATTATTACCAAAGAGTCCTGTCTACTCCTGTGTAGTGGAGTGTAATAGGGGTTGGAAAGACTGCATGACTACCTTCCCCCTAACTCACATGCTAGGGGTTCCTACCTGAGCCATCACTACAACTTGACCAGGCATCTTCCCTATCTTCATCTAACTCCATAAGAAGAGCAGCGGTATTAGCCTGCTATCAGGCTGGACAATAAGCCCAGTCTGCACACCCAGGAACTCTGTGCATCTCCACTTCAGAAACCAGGCAAATGGTGATGGCTGCTTTAGTTGACCTGCTGGAGGCAGCACTGGGCCCTCGTGGCCAAGAAGGCCAATGGGCTCCTGGCTGCAGCAGGAAGAGCGTTGCCAGCAGGGCCAGGGAGGGGATCCTGCCCCTCTGCTCAGCTCTGGGGAGCCACCTGGAGCAGTGGGGGCAGTTCTGGGCTCCCCAGCACAAGAGGGATGTGGAGCTTCTAGAGAGGGGCCAGCGCAGAGCAATGAAGATGATGAAGGGACTGGAGCATCAATCATATGGGGAAAGACTAAGCAAGCAGGGCCTGTTTAGCCTGGAGAACAGAAGACTGAGAGGACATTTGATTGATATGCTCAAGCACCTGAGGAGGAGGATGTAGGGAGGATGGGGCCAATCTCTTCTCAGTGGTGGCCAGTGACCACCACTGGCCACTGGATGAGGGGTAACAGGTACAAATTGAAACACAGGAAATTTAATCGCCATGGGAGGAAGAGCTTCTTTCCCGTGAGGGTGCCAGAGCCCTGGCACAGGTTGCCCAGAGAGGCTGTGGAGGCTCCTTCTCTGGAGATCCTCCAAACCCACCTGGATGCCACCCTGTGCCCTGTGCTCTGGGTGTCCCTGCTGGAGCAGGGGTTGGACTAGATCATCTCTGGAGATCCCTTCCAACCTGAACCATTCTGTGATTATGTGAGTTCAGGACTCTCTGGAAAATGGTCCCAGTATTCACATTAGAGGGAAATTGATGTCTACAGTTTGGAATTTCCTTGGTAATCAATCCTCCCCTTGGTGCCCACCTATTCCTTCAGTCTGTTTGTAAATCCTTCCCTTTCAAAAGCCTAAAATGACAGGTCTAGACTAACTAGCAGAGTTCACGGGGTCCTTCCTTAGCCTGCTAGCACAATTCCAGGGCTGTGCCGCACAGAAACTCGCCCTTGGTGTCAGGAGACATTTCACAAGGAAAAATTGATGGAGGACTCTCCACAAAGGGAGAATTTCCGCACTTTGTTCTGATGACCATGATAACCTGGGCTAATAGCTAAACTAACCTTCAAGTCAAAATATTTCCTGGTGGTAATACATGAAAAAAAATACAGCAGTTGTAAATGAGTGAATAATCTCTATCAGTCTTTCAGAAGCAGACAGAAAACATCCAGGGTGTTCATGAAATGCTGTGCAATGTTCACTGTGATGGTGGAGAAAGCCGTCATCGTTCTCTCATCCGCTATGAATGAAGCTTTTACCGAAGGAGAAAAGGCGAAACGCAGAGATTTCCACTTATTTAACACGCACCCGGCAGCTGGTTTGCTGCAGGCAGAGGCAAGGACTGCAGAAGCATCATGAAAACCTGAAGGCAACTTCAGTGTCTGTTAGAGCTATGGGCGACCGTGATGCTTCCTGTGGAGAACTGCTAGGGAGACACGAGCCGGCCTTTTTAAGATTTATATTATTTAATAGTACACCATACCAACAATTGTAGTATTTTATGTATATTATTGTATTAGCATATTATGATGCATCATGTTATGCTGATTATGTTATGTCATATGTAAAATACAGAAACACATACTATGGCAACACTGCTGCATAAAGCTTCATACACTAAATTAAATTTTTTGGCACCCAAGGAGAAACATCTTTGTTATTTAGAGCAGATACAGAAAGGAAGGCAGTATCTGGGGCTCGGGTCTGTGTCTGCAGGACCTCTGTGCCGGTGGCTACAGCAGGGCATCTGCAGGGTCCCTGACAGATCCGAGAAAATCACAGAATCGCAGAGTGGCTGAAGCTGGAAGGGGCCTCTAGAGATCACCTCGTCCAAGGCCCTGCTCCAGCAGGGACACCCAGCGCAGGGCACACAGGCCCGTCGCTTCCCGGTGCCCGGGATTTCCGGACGCCGCCGCCTCCAGCCCTCGCTCCCTCCACACGGCGCGAGCGCCGCCCCCGCC
>JAWLRI010000497.1:43506-54080 GCA_034781795.1 Crypturellus tataupa
GGCGGGGGCGGCCGCCCGCGCCAGCCCCACCCTGCCCGCGGCGGCGGCGCGAGGCTGAGGGGCCCCCTCGTCTCCTCCAGTTACGGCTTCGTGGAGTTCGAGGACTCCCGAGACGCCGACGATGCCGTTTACGAGCTGAACGGCAAGGATCTCTGTGGGGAGCGGGTGATCGTGGAGCACGCGCGCGGCCCGCGCCGCGACAGGGACGGCTACAGCTACAGTAGTCGCAGTGAGTACGGCTCCGTCTTCCTGCTTGGCTACAGGGCTGCTTCGGGCTGGGCGTGGAAGGGGGCGAGGGGAGGCGGCTCGGCTGTGTCGGCAGGGATGAGCGCAAGGGGTCGAGTTCTGTGGAGTGGTGGGGTGGGATTGCTGTCTCAGCGAGCGAGGGGTTAGAGGATACCTAGTGCACCGTTGGGAGCGGGTTATCTGCCGAGTTTGCGTTATAGACACTTCCCTAGCACCAGCGTTGCGCCCAGGTATCCTCTAAGAAATCTGAGTGCGAAACTGAGGCAATTCTAGTTGCAAAAACTGGGGCCTTGCTCGAGGTTTTTCTTATTAATTAGAAGATATGCTCTACTATATTTAACAGCCTCAGAGTTCTTAAGAGCATTTGGATGAAACAGTGGTATTGCATCACTGAAGCTAATTAATAGCTACAAATATATAATTGGGGTAAAAGCACTCAGTTGTGAAATTACATATAAAAAATTATTTCAGTTGAATATATGGAATTAGGCAGTGGGTGGGGGAGGGCTTCAAGCAGGAGTCTGTATTAAGTGGGGGATGTTGTAAGCGTTGCTATATTCAGTCTATTTGTATAGTTACTTGAGCTGAACTATGTAGAGCTTAACTGACCTAGTACTGTAGTTTAAGTACTAAGGTTCGGCTTTGAGTAATGTTTAGAATCTTGGTTGTGGGTGGGGTGGGATTTTTTTTAATCAAATGTATGTTGTTTAAAATTGTTGCATGTTCAATTCCAACTTTTTAACAAGTCCTTGATGTTTCAATTTAAAAGTGACCAGTGGGGCTGAGGCTGTGTCCACTGAGGCTAAGATGACTGCCTTTCCTGATTGGCCATGGCTTTTCCATACATTGTGTGACCCTTGCCCTATGACCCTTTGGCTGACCTTACCGGAAGCCATGACGACAGCAGCCTTTTGCCATTAGACGCAGGGTGATGGTGAGGATTCCAAGGGTTAGACAAAACTGTTTAAACTGAACTAGGTGACTGTTACCTTGCGTGTTTTGTGGCCAAACCACCACCAAAAACCTCATACTGTGATGTAAGTACTTAGTGTAACTAGTAAACGTTTTTGTAAAATGTAGAAATGCATGTAATCAGTTAAGTTTTATATTTTACAATGTTCTGTAAAATAAAACTTAGCAAGGTGAATCTAATAAGGAGCAGTCACTCTCTAACAGATCTTAGGAGCACAGACTTGTAGGATATTAGTCTGTATAACTTGCCATTAATATAGATTATGGCAAAATTGCAAGTTTATTGGAGGTTTAGAGAAATAAAGTCCTACTCCAGTAAATATAACTGTATAACTAACTTTTTCAGAACTTTTTATTTCCTTCTTGCTAGGAGACAATCTAACTTCATTTCTTTGTACAATAAAGGTGGGGGTGGTGGCGGATATAGCAGTCGGAGACAATCTGGAAGAGATAAATATGGACCGCCTGTTCGTACAGAGTACAGACTGATTGTTGAAAACCTTTCCAGTCGCTGTAGTTGGCAGGATTTAAAAGTATGTATTGATGTTCTATTGTGGAGCCTGTTGTGACTAGTAGAAATATAAATACCTATTCTGTTTTAAATAGAAGTGTTGGAAATATATTTGCATGTGACTGTTTATGCAACTTGTTTCTTACCTTTGTTCAAACTTGTCTTAATCTTGCAGGCCTAAATGTGAGATAATTATGTAACTCTTCATGTACTCTCTCTAAAGGATTTCATGAGACAAGCTGGTGAGGTAACCTATGCAGATGCTCACAAAGAGCGTACAAATGAAGGAGTAATTGAGTTCCGCTCCTACTCGGACATGAAGCGTGCCCTGGACAAACTAGATGGCACAGAGATAAACGGACGAAAGATCAGGCTGGTTGAAGACAAACCACGATCAAGCCATAGGCGATCTTACTCTGGCAGCAGGTCCAGGTAATTCTTGGGATGTTAGTCTACTCAGCAAGACAGCTTACAGTGGGAAGAGTACTTAATGCTTTAAAGTTACCAGGGTAACTTTAGTAGTAGTCAGGGTGGTCTCTGGGAGTGTGGAAGGAATTTATGTAATACTGTAAACATGTTTAACTTTCTGAAACAATTTTCCCGTTTCCTGAAGTTTTTCTGAAGACCTTTTTCTGATGGAAGGTCTAGCAGGCTATACCAGATTAAGAAAAAGGGTTAAATTCCTTTGAAATATTTCTAGGTCTCGATCTAGAAGGCGCTCCAGAAGCAGAAGTCGTAGGAGTAGGAGCAGCCGTAGCAGGTCCCGTAGTGTCTCCAAAAGTCGTTCACGGTGAGTGGTGATTGTTTCCTGACAGTGCAGGAATTCTGCTCATTAATAACTATAGCTGCTGCTAGTATACTTCAGTTCACGTGGAATTAAACACTATTTTTTTTTTTTTGAAAGTTCTAAATCCAGGTCACGAAGTAAAGACCGCTCACGCTCCAGATCTAAAAGCAGAAAGTCTAGATCAAAGAGCAAGTCGAAGCCCAAGTCTGACAGGGGTTCACGCTCCCACAGCAGATCCAAGGAGAAGTCTGAGAAGTCTCGGTCCAGGTCCAGGTCTCGCTCTCCCAAAGAAAATGGTAAAGGAGATGCTAAATCTAAATCCAGGTCAAGGAGTAGGTCTCGTTCCAATTCTCCGCAGCAGCAGCCATCTGCCAAGGCTCGTTCAGAGTCGCCACCCAAAAGAGCTGCATCGAGGTCCCGCTCCAGATCTCGTTCAAAATCTCGCTCACGATCAAGATCTAGTTCAAGAGATTAAGACTAGAGCTCTCCTCTTATGTTGCACACTATTACGGAACATTTTCCTACTTGTGAGGCCATTAGTGTTATGTTAGTACTTCAGAAGTTGGTTTCTTCTCTTGCAGGAGTGAATGGCCTAAGAACTAAGTGATGAGGTATAAAGGTTTGATTTGTATCCCAAATTCGAACAGGTTAGCTTGTATGGAAACGGTGGTACAAAGCAGGAAAAGCCCCCTTTTGTAGAAATACAGCCAAGTTTGATTTTATAGCATTTCAGCAGGAGTAACTTACCTACTCTTCAGTGCAAAGTGGTTTTTATATTAAAAATAAACAATATAGGAGGCTTAAATCTGGGCTTTTTTTGGAAGTATCATTTTTCCTATTTTTTCATGGTTTTAGAACTATGGATATTGTTAGCTTAGTAGGTTTCAGCTTGCTACCAAAGGCAAGATTGCCTTGCTGGACAGGTCACTTAATTTTCTGGTTTATCTTAAATTTGTGATAGCAGGCTACAAACTATATAAATATGTAACAAAACCAGGCAAATTTTAGACCAGCAATAAACTCCAGTTGGAGCACTTGTGCTGTATCTTAACTCAACTTGCCAAAAGAACATTTCCCCATACTGTGACTGTATTAAAGGTAATAAAGGTACTCTGTAGGCTGGGTCAAGCAGTATTGCTGAAAATCATAGGTTTCAAAGTGGAAAGAATGAAAGCTTTGTGACATTTTTGCTTGAGTATCAAGTGACACTCTGTCAGGCACTAATGTGTCTCTTGGATGTGGTCCAAGTCACTAGTATCTTGTATGGTTTGTCAGCCTCTAAATATCTATTGGATATGAAAACTAAGTAAAACTGTCTTCCCTCCCCATTAAATCATTTGTTAACATCATTTTGCTTCAGAATAGGAGAATTACAGTCCTATTGTGTGTGAACCTGAACTTTATTGGAAATGTAATCTATTGGAGCTAGAGTTCTAGTCTTAACAAAAAGGCTTTGCTAAACCACAATTGCCAATTCACTTAAATTGTGGAATAGAGTTCATCCCCCAAATTCCCCTTTATAGCTAAATTGATTTTTGTAACATGCAATAGCAAACAGTAGAACTGCCTTGTACTCTTTATACAATGTGTAGTTTGACTTGTATAAAATTAAATCAGTGACTCGAACTCTTGTGTTTATTGCAGTGTAATGGAATTTATTTTGCCTCATGCTGGGGATTCACTGTTGGCTCATGAGTTAAAACACCTAGAAAAGAGGATCTTCCTTTTTTTTAACCGTGTCTTGATCACACTTAGAAAGCTAGAGTTTTGGGCTGTTTCATCCTAGGAGCCATGCTTGTATGGGAAGCAATATAAAGATAGTATTTATTTTGCTGAACTTGCAAGCATTTGTGGTGAAACTTGAAAATGAATATTTTTTGTGACCTGATACATTGGCAAAGAGATAAGATATTGTACATTCTCTGTGTTGTATTTATCCTCAAAAATGAAAAATTTGAATTGAAAAACTTTCACTATATTTGAGCTGCTCAGTTTAAGTTCCACATGACTATTCATGGAGCCATATTCTGACACATCTTAGCATAATTAATTCCACATTTCTGAAAGTGCATTTAGTATTGGAGTTATGTTCTGCATATAGAATGACAGGTGACTCATTTCTTCAGTTAATTTGCGATAAGCTAATGTTAAAAGAAATGCAGTTTTGTCTTTCAAGTTAAGATATATTTTAACATAGAACTGTTAAATGCTATGTTTCTGATCCCTCTAGGTAATATTTTTGGTGCAAAGGACACCAAAAATGGAGTATGGGGGCTTTTGACAGAAGTGAGATTGTGCAAGGAGAATTGTTTAATGCACATTTGAGTTAACTAACACAGGGAAGTGTTAAACCTATACACATTAAAGTATTTTTACTTCCCTTTGAACTTTGGACCCTAAGCCATTGTTACCTTACTTTTTATCTTTAACATACGGGGTGTGCTCAGGGGGATATCCCCATAGCTAATGGGGAACTGCGTTTTGTTTATCCACTGTAGTTCACTAAAACATGTTTTGCTCTTGAAAACAAGAGTTGTAATCTTGGAACTCAGTAGTTTGAGGTGTATATGCACCTACATTTTTATTTGCTGCATGTTCTGCCTTGGTGATAATAAAACAAAATATTAACAGTTATTTTTACATGCCTGTAGATATTAATAATTTGTCTCTACAGCTGGTTTTCAGTGGCAGTCTTGGCATTGTCATTGAAGTTAGAAATGTAACATCAATTAGCTGTGCATGTGTTAAGGCTTTTAATAACATTTTTAACCATTTTTGTAACAATCTAATTTCAGAAAACTATGTTTTAAATCTTTGTTCACTAATATTCCTAGACAAATATTTATAGGTTCTGTAGTTTTAGCGTTGCTTAAGTGAAGTATTATATAATGCACAAAATGACTTCCAATTGGAGTGACTTGAATATGGATTTAACTGGCTTGCTTGTAGCTATTTTAAATAGCGAAGACTTCTTTTCTTGTCAGTGGAACCTTGGGTGATACTTTTCTTACACACACACGCAAAGCCCACTATGTAGCCACCTTTTAAAGGATGTGGTTATGTAATAAACAATACTGATTTTTTTTTTGTTTGTTTTCAATATTGGCGAGTGACAGAAGAAGGAGTAATGAATATAAATTGAAACAAAGGAAGTTTCATCTCCATATGAGGAACTTCTTTCCTCTTAGGGTGACAGGGTGCTGGAACAGGCTGCTCGAGAAGGTTGTAGAGTCTCCTTCTTTGGAATTACTCAAAACCCACCTGGATGGGTTTCTGTGCAATGTACTCTAGGTGTCTCTAGATCTAGAGGTCCCTTCTAACCTTAACCAATCTGTGATTGTGTGCAATGCAAATCCATATAATTTTTTTAAGTCATTCTTGTAGAATGTGGATTGCTAGAGGATTCATTTAGAAGTGCTGGTAAGCTTTGAAAGGGAAATCAACATAGTACTTAAAAAAAATATATATATATAATCTGGTAACATTAGGAGTCTGTATCTAGTCTTCATGTCCTTAGGAGTCTCAACTGTTTTTGTGTTTTAAGAATAATACAGATTCAGTGCTTGAGTCATTAGCAATTTCTGATGTAAATTATAAATCCTGCCCCTTTGCATACCTCACAGTAGGAAAATGTATCTGCTTCCTATAGGTGATAAATAACAAAACTAGTAAAGCCATTTGAGCTTTGGAATTGAATTGAAACCTTCCTATGCAGCAACTTCTGCACACTGAGTTTCCTGGGAATTTTACTCAATATTAAGTCAGTGGGTTGTTTGTTTGGTTGTTTTTTTTTTTTTTTTATCACGACAGTGAATAGATTATCCCAAGTAGTGACAAGTTTTCCATCTGTTTTGGATGTCAGTACTGCTACAGATGATGTGCAAATAGGGAAACCTGTTACTGAGCAAGACTCAAGAGTTTGTTGGGAAACTTGATTGCATTTAGCTGCCTCTATTGGTGTGGCCCAGAAGTGTGTGGGTTTTTATTTTTCCCCTCACCTTGGTGTGCCTTGCTCTCACATGCCTTTATAAGTGGACAGCCCTGAATTGTGGTTGTTTTTTAGAATAAGTTTTTTCCCTCTAGACAGAGAGCTGTGCTATGGTACAAGTTTTTGGAAGGCATTGCTTAAAAGAAAAATGAAAAAAAAAATAATTTGAAGTTTGCTGCTGCAAGACATTCACCCTTTGAAATGACCATTTATGTTGCCTTACCAAAGGAGGTACAACAGATAGGCATTTGGTTGCTGTAAGAATTGGTTTTTTTTGGTATATCCCAAAATGTGTAATTCACCTAACAATATGAATATGCTTTAAGAGGCATGGCACTCCCTGTTGCTTAATTTCTACATCTTAAGTTTTGTATTTTTAATTTGTTTGACGAGGGGCTGTGTCAGCATGAGGAATAGAGTAGTATTTAATAAACACTTGTGAATTTATTATTTCACAGATGGAATAACTTGAAATTTTTGCAGTTCCTTTTCAAATCTCCCTGTGGTGGGTTGTAGGGAAGGTTTTGGTAAAATGATAATATACTGAAGTCAACACAAGCAGGAAAAGTGGGAATTTGGCTTAGGAGTCTAGAAATACCAAAAATTTAGCTGAGCTGACATTCAGTGTGTCTTTCAAAAATGGTGCAAAAAATTTGGTTTGAGAGGTGCTAACTGGAGTCTTGTTCATCAGGAGCTAAAGCCTCACAGCACAGTAAAAATTGTTGCACTATGTCTAATATGAGTAGGAAAACATCATCTTATACAGGAAAGAAGCACAAATATTATTACTGCTTTCTGTAGTGGCAGATGTTAACAGTCCAAGAATTCTAATTTTGGGTGATCCTAATGGCATCCAGTACATTGTCCCAACAGTTTTTCCCTGTGTTTTATTTTGTACTTAGATGAGTTGACTCTCAACTCTCAAGGCCCTTTCACACATTGGTTTTCTAAGTATGTATGAAGATGTTGGAGATGTTTTGGAGGATTCATTTTGCATGCTTTAGTGGGATTTGAACTTAATCCAATAAAAATAAATAAAAAAGTTGCTCTTAAGTTTCTGCCCTTTTAGCTACATTTGTCAGTAACACATTACTGGTTATATGTTGGTTAGATTATCTTAGGTGCACGGGCAAAACAAAAAAAATCACAGCAATTGGTATGATGTCAACTCCTTAAACAGCAGCAAGAAGATGTCTGCATCTAAACTCTACTGTTGGATGTAATTCACAAAGGTTCTCATTAACACTCAGTATTTGGACATACATTTCTGTATGACTTTCTGACTTGAGAGACGCATCTTCCTCTTGTTCACAGAAAGTGGGTGTTTCAGGGATGTTTAGTTAAATGTAAAATACCTCAAATGCTTATTCAAAAATAATTGTGGGAAAAAGAGTGTTTTATCTGTGCATAGGAACTGAGTAGAGTGATTTCAGTTCTAAATATACACCAATAAGGAGGAGAAGTATCTGCAATTGAAGCAAGGTAGTTTTATTAATGTTGTGGGCAGCTCTTGGAACAAGATTATCCTGTATGTATGAATAATACATATTAGCACTATTAGGTAAGTAGGTGTGAAAGACTCATCTACTTCACATAGTGCATAATGCACAATTACACCTGGTTCTGCGACTCAAAGTAATGTTCCACTTGGAAATAGGTGTTTTAAAGTATGAAAGGCTTTACCCTTCATAGCATTGGTTCTTGGTTGCAGCATCATTGCTCACCACCAAAAAGGAAAATAGCACAGCAAAGACTCCTTTGTATGAGTGTGATGGTGCAATTGTGCTGTTAACACAAGGGAGAGTTGCAGTGGATGGAGGGTGATGTGCAGCAGGTGCCCTGTGCTTCAGTTTTGCTGGACCTCTGCTGTGGCTTGTGCTGCTCCAGGTGCAGAGGCAATGGCAGAAGCTCAGAAGGGGGAGAGCTCTCTTGGAGGAGCCTCTTAAGACATCTCATGTGGGTCTGTTTGCTACTCATGACAAACTGTGCAGTAAGTTGGGAATATAGTCTACCATGAGCTGTAATTTGTGTGTCTGACAAAAGTCATTTCTGTATGCATCTGTACATAAAAGCAATTTAGAGAAAGTGAGGCCAAGGAGAAGCATGGATGTGCCTTGCACAGTGAATGAGTAACAGGAATAAAACCAAGAGATTACAATTTGCATTGCAGTGGCTTCCCACTTTATAAGGTCTCCATGAGACTCTTGGGTCAAACCAATGTAAATTACGAATGCAGGTGAGTGTAATCCTGGTGCACTGCTGTCAAGGAAATAGCAGAAGAACATATTGGAATTAATAGTGGCCATATACCATGCTGAAGTAGTGCTTGCTGAGCAGAGCTCTGCTTCAGCCAGCACCAGTTAGGTGTAGTGGCATAAGTGGCACTGTGGAGTCTGCTAAGTCTTGCAAAAATAAAAACATTACTAAGAGCTCAGTTTTAATAAAATTCAAGTTGATGTGCAACACGGGGCAGAAATGAAAATTAAGGCATGTGAGGGTGAAATGGCCCTCATTCTGGCTACATCAGCCAGAAGTCCATCGTGAAACCAGGAATGCCCTCTGCTATTTTTTTTCTTCCCCTAGAGTAGCTGTTTTGTAGGAATTCAATACTATGAAGTCATGAGTTTTTATGACAAGGAAATGAAAGCCTGTTGGATACTCATGTCAGAACCAAAGAGCTTGAAACTTGAAGTAAGCAAGAATATTAATTGCCACTCCATTCAGCATGGCAGAACTTTGCCTGCAGTGTGAGAGAGAGGGCAGAAAAAGGAAATTATCAAGATTATGCATTATTCTCTCCAGGTTTATAGCCCTTTGTGTGCTTTGGTGCTTGTGTTCTTGGTTTCTTCCAAATGCTCCTGTTTAGGAGCTTAGGAACTCCTGTTCCTAAGTAGGACAAACATGGTGTGAGTGTGTAAAAGGCGTTTTTGTGTGGTGAGCAGCACTGAGTGCTGGAGGGTGGGCCTCTTGGAGCACAGGCTGCCAGCCACAAGACTTCTACCCAGAAGTCAGCAAGGGCAAGAGCAAGCCCTGCCATTTCTCCATAGAGTTAAAGCAATTTTTTGCTTTTTAGCAACCTTGGGGGACTTTGTCTTACTGCTTTCCAGCTTTCTGTGTGTGTCTGCAGTATGGGTGCTAAGCAGGCAATCCTTACCCTTCTCCACGGGGAAAGCAAGTGCCCTCTTGTCTATCCACAGGTTATGGGGATATGGGTACCATATCTGGTACCATCAGGGATAGATTTTGGCTGCTCTCCAAGAGGGTTAGGTGATTAGGTTAATATTAGTGCCTGGGAGAGGAAGCAGCTTCCACCTTTCCCCACACAAACCACCTAGGAGTCTACATTTTAAGCTGCAGAAACATTTGAAGGTTGTGTTTGAGCCATCCCCAAAGCCCCGTGCACAAAAAGGATGCAGGATTCACCAGGCCTCAACATCTTCTTCAACTCCACCGGTGCCAGCCCCAGGCCTCGCTATAGAGCGGGTAATACAGCTTGAGGCCTCTGCTCCAGCACGGCTTCTCCCGCCAGAGGAAGGTGTGGGTGAAAGACGAGCTGGTGGAGCCACGTCTACTCTTCCTGCCCCACCTAAGCACGTTACAGGGATGAATGGCTCACAACACATCGGCAAAGGGGGCTGTTGCCTCTAAGGGTTGCCAAAGCTTCCCTGGTTTGACCATCCTGGCTCTCCGGGCTTTGCGCTAAAGCCAGCAGCACAGGGGGCTCTGTGGGGCTGTGCAGCCCTGCCGCCCGCCTGGCCGTGCACCGGGGCCCTGGGACAGCGGCTGCCGCGGGCAGCAAGCGCATCCCGCCCTGCGCGGCCCAGGCGCTCGGTTCGGGGCTGCCCCAGCCTCCGCGTGTCCATGTGGGGGCTCCTCCCAGCAGGGTCCCGCAGCGCCCTCGTCCCGCGGGTGGCCAGGCCCGCGCGGGCCGGGTCGGGCGAGCCGTCGCCATGACGACAGGGCTTCCAGCGCCGGGCAGCTCCCCTCCAAAATCCTGCGGCGGGATTAAAAATTGACACTGCAGCGTGGCGGAAAACGCGCGTTTCCATGGCGACGGCGCTCGTTAAGGA